>JANTOQ010261586.1:0-10782 GCA_027564595.1 Bythotiara depressa | reverse complement strand
ACAAACCTCATATGAGCAACAACCTTACACACAAACCTCATATGAGCAACAACCTTACACACAAACCTCATATGAGCCCAAATTTTTAATTTATACTGCACTATTGTCCTTTGTTTCTTTCAGACACAGTTCACAGTTCACAGTTCACCTTACCACATTAATTCACTTCTATTTATGTTTAAAAACAGATAGAAACATTGTGTGCAAAGGATGATTTCTTCAATAATAGTTTTTAGTGAATCACTAGGATGATAATATTTTGCGAAGATACTTCTTGTGAATTCAATATTGAAATTAATCAAGGTAAAGTTGTTGTTTCTTCAATTATAAACAATAAATACCCACTAAACACTACAGAAATACCCACTAAACACTACAGAAATACCCACTAAACACTACATAAGTACCCACTAAAACACTACATAAATACCCAATACCCACTAAGCACTACAGAAATACCCACTAAACACTACAGAAATACCCACTAAACACTACAGAAATACCCACTAAACACTACAAAAATACCCACTAAACACTACATAAATTAACAACCCCCTTAAATTACTTTTCTTAAAAAGATATTATACTAACTTTAACTGCTACTCGAATCCTTATATATAAATAAATAGTGTTTTTGTCTTTTTCGTGGTGGGTTCTTTCCTTTACTATATACACTGTTGCTGTTGGTGCTGTTGTAGGATATTCATATAATTTATCAATGTATAAAATTCAAAAACACACTGACGTACACACCCCTTAATGTTATACATTTGGTGTTTAAAACTTTCCATCTTTCGTATGTTGTCTCACTTACTACCATGCTCTCAAATAATAGTCTTCATTCGATGTTGTCATTGTATGCAAAGGATGATTTCCTCAATAATAGTTTTTAGTAAATCACTAGGATGTTAATGTTTTTAAAGATACTTCCTGTGAATTCAATAGAAATTAATCATAGTAAAGTTGTTTTTTTGTGAATAAAATAAAGTAAAGAAGAATGCTCAGTCATTCTGTATATAGCTGAACATTAGTTTAGTAATAATACTTTAGTATTCCTCACCCTTAGTTCCCATTGAGTTCCAGTGGTAACACAAGATAAGCTTAAAATAATTTTAATGGCTGAATAATATTAAACTACAGAGCCCACTACTAACAGATGAAATCTTTTTTATATGTTCTGAACATTTTGAGTGAGACTGCTTGCTAGATATTTGAGGGTAAGTGTTATAAACATGTTTTTATAGATATCATGTACAAAATAATTGCTCAACTTTTATCACTTCAAATGTGTTTTTTTCTGGCAATGTTTTTTTTGCCTTGTTCAAGCTTCTCAAGTAAAAAGTATTAATTGTAATGATATGATAATATTTATCATATCATGGACCTGAATGATTTAAACACTGGGCTACGTTTCGAGAGATACTTCTTTCATCACCGGGCAGTGAGATTTCCATGGACATGTGATTTCGAGAGATACTTCTCTCATCACCGGGCAGTGAGATTTCCATGGACATGTGATTTCGAGAGATACTTCTCTCATCACCGGGCAGTGCACCGGGCAGTGAGATTTCCATGGACATGTGAAGAAATTACATTTCAATCCTCCTTTATTCATATATAAATGAGATTTTATTTCACCAGTCTCACTGCCTGATGATGACGTATCTCTTGAAATGTAGCCCAACGTTTAAATCATTCAGGTCCATGATGTGATAAATAATATCATATCATCATGAATTCTAATACTGCTGGACTGACAGATGCATATAAGTAGTAATTAGTTGAAATTTTGACTCTTCTTTAAAAACAAAGAAAGTTTCAACTAAGCAACTCAATTACCCTCATTATCATAATTGAACATTATAATAATCAAGACAAGACAAGACATATAAAAAAAAGCGAACAACTTTCATACAATGGAAAGAATGTGGCATTTTGATTACCACCAACTTTTAAGACTTGAATGCTGTGTTTTTGACTAATTAGTAGGAGTCAGTAAAATAAACGTAAAAATAACTCCTTGTAATAGAATGTCTTGCCACTGAAAGAGAAAGCTACAGAAAAGGAGCACTAAAAACTAAGTTTGTTTTTCAATTTCTATCTAGCAGTAGTTTTATAGTGATGTCACTGACTATAGGTTAATCATGTAAATATGTACACTGCAAATAATATTTTACAAAATTTAATATGTTGATAAAAATATATAAAATAATAATTATAACATTCTGTATATAAAGATCACATACCATGGTATTCCTTTTGCTCTACATTATTACTTGCTTGTTCTGCTTCATAAGACTTAAAGAGTGCATCAATATCTTCTTTCTCACTGGTAATACTTATATTATCAATACCCAATTGAGAATTATGTCCGTTCGGTGTCCTTTTAGATGACATGCTAGGGCTGACTTCAACTGACGATCGACTTATTCTGTCATCTGACTTATCACGACTGATTTTACGCCACATTTGTTTTACACCTAGAGTGTATTTCTTATCCTGTTTACCATCTAAAGACAGAATACTTCCTTGTGAGTCTTGCCTCTCAAGAGAAACATTCTTCGGTGTTGATTTAACATCACCATAAGATACAATACTAGATTGACTGTCATAATGATCATGATCAGCATTATTTGTTAGATGTGCACTATCAACTTCATCAGGGTAGTCAGTGCTTGGAGCTAGATAAATAAAGAAGATATATAATAGCACTAAATGTTCATAAACTTTGACTACATTTGAAATTAGTGGAAATGTTTTGTCTGGAGTTACATGTATTGATTATTGCTTCTGGATGCTTTTAAAATTTTATTATACCTTAGTGGTATAAATTTTTATGGGTATAAAATTTCGCAAGTCACAAATCCAAACTTTTCGCAGATATGAAATTTCGTGAATCTCCAAAAATGAAAATGTAAATGAAATTTTTTTAGTGTGTATTAATTTTCATGAATCCTACAAGCATGGTATGGTTAAATGTTATCAATTTTCTTCCTATGGTTTCCTTGTTACAGTGGCTGTACAACTTTGCCTCCAAGTAAGTTATAAAACTTGTAGCCAACTTTTTAATGATCATGGGCTATTCTGTTAATAGGAAAGCACAATGAAAAGGGAATAATTATTCAAAAGAAAAACCCTGGACACATTTTAGAACTTCGAAGCCCCGTAAAGGGGTTATTTGCATTAGCAGTTCTCTTCAAATATTTTACAAATCAAGCAAAATACGGAATCAATTTTCGTGAATAATTATTATCGCAAATATTCGCAAGGATTTATTTTTGTGTATTGCTCATTTCCAAACCTCTCATTTCCAAACCTCTCTTTGGTACTTATCTTCACAAATATAGACAAAATTTGTGAAAATCGCAAAAATTTATACCACTAAGGTAAGAAATTTTATTTAAGCATTGTGAAAGTACATTCTGCCAGGTGGATCAGATGAATGTTGTACTGGTCAATATCAATGACTGTTCCAGAGTCGGTAAAGGCTTCAGAAAAAACTTGGCTGACGTAAACACTCTCTTTCAACCTCCTAAACAGAATATGAATATTAATAATCAAACTCTGTACCTGCACCAAATGTATAATTACGCATTTTAAATTTATTTATTGATCATACTAAATCCCTTACACCCCCTTTGGAATGAATTTGACTGTCAAAAACAATAAGGCAGTGGTAAAAAATCTTTCTGTCGCTGAACTTGGTGAAAAAAAATTCAGTGCCATATCCAGAGTGTTTTGGGGGGGACACTGTTTTTAAACTAATTGGCTTTAGTTTGGGCACCTCAAAACAATAGATGAATTAAATAAGAGAAATAATTTCCACCAGTTAAAATTATTAAAAAACACTATGTCTCCCCACTTATTTTTTGGTACATCAGTGTATATTAAGCAATTATTTTGGCACCCAAACCTATATAGAGGTATCAAAATCCTTCTGAATTTGCCTATGCAATTGGAGAGTCACAGAAAGGACAAAATTTGAATTAATTAAAAACCAAAATAAATTTTGGACCAAAACATTACACTGTTCTTTACTTTTTCCATTGAATTGGTCAATGGCCTTCCCAGAATGTGTATGTATGAGACTAAATAAATACCTCTTTACACTTATAATCAATTCAAACTTATATCTGGCATTTCATAGATTTTTAAAATTACATATTAAATAGCTATGGAAACGAGGTTGTTTTTAAAAAGGTGCACTTCAGATATGTTACATGCTTCTGACACTCGAAGAAGTCAAAAGGGCTTCAATTTCAGTTTACTTCCTTGACACATGTGATAAATTATTGCAGGAGGTCGTTTGAAATAGAACCTGTTTGTTTAAAATTAAAAAGTATGTAAAAGAAATGTATTCTCACGTGTAAACATTGTTTTCTTCAACACCCTTGTGTAATAGATCTATAATTATCCTTCTGACAACACGACTCTCAGCCGTATTGTTTTTTGGCTTTCATAGTTTCTTAGCATATACCTAGATGTTGCTAGATGCAAGTGTAGGAGAACTTAAAATTATAATTAAAGCTTGACATTGGCACGTATGGTTATCGAATGTGCAGAAAATACAAAAAAAACCACCAACATTGCAGTTATTCCTGATGGGCTTACAAGCCTTTATACGACCATTGGACAATTGTCTTAATAAGTCCTTTAAAGACAGGTTTTGTGAGAAATGGAGTGCATGGATGTTAGAAGGAGAAAAGACATTCACTGTTGCTGGAAATATGAGCACGGCTACCCTGGCAATATTTAAAAATAAATGGAATTAATTACGTGAGATATGTGTTTCCAAGTTTTATTTTTTATAACACCTGCTTTATTAAAATGAGTTGTAGTTTATACATGTGCACTCATGTTGCATTGCTTTGCTTACTGATATTTTTTTACTTTCTCAGAAAACACCCATCATGTAGATCAAATATATAAAATTAATGCTAAAGTGTGCTAAAGTTGTCACATTGTTTGAATAATAAGGTACTTATTAATAGAACATTTTTTCCAGTTCACGTTGGTGAATTAATTGCTGACGTGAAATGTAAATTTGATAACATAGGTTGGCAGTTACGTCAGCATTTGCTGAGTGCTGACACGAATTTCATGGACTGTTGCATGGTCTTATATTTACCCAACTGATTGCTAGTATGAATAATAAATAAAAATATAAACATCGACTATTACATTTTAGGTTCTTCGGCCTGAAAGTCATAACATTTGAAGAGCGTTTATTTCTACCAACAACATTTCCTTCATCTAAATCTATTTGTCCATGCCATGTTACAGAGCGACGGTCTTCTGGTATGTCAAATGCCTTGAGGGATGCAGTCTCGATGTCTGAGTCATCACTTACATCGTCCACACTGTCATGGTCTGTATCTAAAAATAGACAGGGAAATAGATTTATTAGAAAATATTTTAACTTAATTAGTTTAGTGCACATCTTTTCTGAAGCAAACATACACATATGTATAATAGTGGAGAACTGTTACATGATTCAATAACTTTATTTCATTTTTATTTAACAAAACCATGTGAAAATTGCAGTAGATTTCTGGTCAACAGATTGACCTTTGAATCCACGTGTCCTTGTTTTATATGTTTTAAGAAAGTGAAGAAACATGTGTTAAGCTTTGAGGTAGAGTAGAGAGCTTTAAGCAACCTCGATTCTGTGATGGAAGCATGGAAAATCATCAAGGATACAATCCTACACTTGTGATAATTTTAAGGTATAGGACGCCATGGAAAATAATGATCATTTTTGTAAACATTACAATTTTTACATACTGTATGTTACGTAGTTTTCCAATTAATATACAGTATAATTTTAAAAGCATTATTGGCATATGTTGGATTTTGTAAAATTTACCTTTTCCCCAAACTATAATATACACAACAAGTGATCCTATTGGTGTTGAATAACTTTGAGCATAGTAAATGCGCAAGATAATAGTGATCTTTTATTTTGTTCTAAGGTTTGTGTGCTAAGGTTTTTCTAAAGTAGGCAATGTTAGTAAATTCTATTATAATACATTAAATAATAGCATTTAAAAGTAAAACTCAATAGAAACCTTTAATCTTCCTTTACCTTCGTTAAAAAATTTCAAATGAGTTATTTCAGGACTGTTATTTATAATCGTGAACATTTTCTAGTATATTTTTTGAACAACTCAAAATAAAGGAAATCACTGACATGGTTTTTTAGATATATGCATTGGGAGCATGTTGGTATATTTAAAATAATGTGGCTATGTTTAATTTTGTAAATGGGATGCACAAATTAACTGTCCATTTTTAAAACACACCCTGTTTTCTCTCTTACATAAAACTTGCTTAAATTAAAACCAACATAATCATAAAATTCAACATAATTAAACTTTATGCCCTTTAAATAAGTAGAAAATAAGGAGACAAAAAAAAATCATTTTCTTTCCATGGCTCCTACCTTAATGGAGGGAAATGGTTAGCTTCTGTTCCACATTTAGTTGCATAACTGTAATAGTATTACTGTAGCCAGTAGATTATACTGTAAAACTCACAATAATATGGCTCTAACTGCTAATACAAGGCATCAAGCTACTACCAGATACAGTATTAATGAGCACGGTCAATTGAATTATTGGAGTTGAACTGTGGAACAAATGCTGGAAAACTGTAATGTAGACAGACCTTTCCCAAAATTAATTTTTATGTCACTCAAATATTTTGTTTTCTTTTTATAAAAAATCGGTTTCCCTGCCAAAAGTTGTATTTATGTTCAAGATTTTAAAATCATACCATGTTCCTGGTAAAAAACCATATTCCTGGTAAAAACCACAGCTATTTTTAAGGTTAAAATTTTTAACCATCTCTCATATTATTTGTGAAGTTTATGTTAAAAAAGTTGCTGGGTTAAATATGTGAGAAAGTTTGAAATGATAAATGATGTATATGATTATGACAATTATTTTTTAACTACAATTTAAAAACTCCAAACGGTTGTTGATAACGTCTAAGTTGGTCGACTCAAGCTCCAGGCTGTAACGTTATACACCAGGAACACAAATAATTGTCCTAAATTTGTGCTCAACATTTTCTCCAAAATTACTAAAATGAGATATTGTCACAATATGCATCATAATTGTCCAAAGATACACTTTAATAGGTTAAGATCTTGCAGAAATATTTTAAATATTGTGTAACTAGCAATTAATCATTGTGTAAAATTGCTGATTTATGATGCAAATTAATTATTGCTATAAAGCAATGTATACATTTACATTTGGAACCATAAAATGTGATACTAACATATATTTTGCCAAGATCCTGTTCTCCCTAGAGATGCTGTATGTGATAATGAACCATGGTGATACATTGATCCAGAATGACTTGAACGATTCAATGTTCCCTAATAATAACAAGGACAGCATGTACTTTTAATACTTTAACGCACAGTATCCCCAGAAAGAAATCAAATCATTGGTCATTTCTATGCTATTTTGCTTTTTCCAGGAGGTTAATTATTAGAAATGTGATGTAAAATAAATTTTTTAAAAGCTGATAAGACCCCTGGTTCCTCATAAAACTATAGAGGTTTCCCATGGGAAGCTTAGTATAACCAGGAGGTATTCTCAAGTATTAAAGGGTTAAATTGTGAATTTAATTGCCAGTATCTACATGTGTCAAGCTTTATGGTTTATTTTTGTAAAAGCTGCTGGCTGGCTGCTCATGCTATAATATGTACAATTCCAATCCATTTTAACTGCAATTTAAAACTTCCAACAGTTGTTGATAAAGTTTAAGTTGGTCCACTCAAGCTCCAGGCTATGACATTACACCAGCAACTCAAACCAAACCAAAGGCTAGAAGAATGTGGATGTTTGTATCCTGCAACTTGGATAAGAAAAGCAAACACTTGACTTACTAGATTGGACATTTTCACAGTTAGGTTTGGACTTGAGGAAATTAACTTTGTACGATCCATAATTGTCTCTTCAAGAAATATAATTATAGAGCAGATGGAAGATCTGATATCAGTATCTGATGTTCAAAGGAATAGCATGTAGTTAAAAAAACACTGTTTGATGAAATGCACAACACTTCACGCACTCATATCTTTATAAAGTTTTGTTATAATACTGAATTAATAAAATATATCTTGAAAATACTTTTTATTGTAGAAAAATGAATATTATATAACTTCCAAAAACTTGTAAACTGTTCAGCTATTATATATGCTACAGAAAAATACTGCTAATGCCACAAGTAATTATTAACAACAAAGTTTCAGTTCCAACTGTTCCATATACACTCTTTGTCCTTCTAATTATACCTACCAATATAAAAGCCAATAAGTACTATTAAACACAGGAGCATGCCTGTGATAACAAAAACTATAATGGACACACCCACCCTAACATTAATTAAACAACAATTCTTACTTTACTATACAGAAATTAAAATCATGAAACAAACCACTCCAGTGCTCTCAGACAGTTACTTAAGACACTTATTTCATAGAAGTGTTTGAATGAAAAACTAACACAGAATTTATAGTGAAAGCCAAACACCTGAAACCATAATTTCCATGGAATGCCATTGTGAGAAAAAATCAACTTTTAAAATTTCCAAAATCAAATTTTGGATAATAAAGCAATAAGGTAGAAATAAATTTACTTTTTCAACATATGGTGAACATTAAGTTTTATTTAATTTCTCTGCCACTTGCTTAACACCATGGGCAGTTGAGGATTTAAACTGGCAAAATTTACAACACCCGATTTTAACGTCATCATGAGGCATAGTAGAAGATACAATATCAAGAAATGTCACATTTCACATACTAAAAGGTCGCTGCCACACTGAGAAAATCAACTTTTCTTCACCTTTTCTGATCTTGCAAGATGCTTTCCAATGTCATGATTTTGTCATAAATCAGCCAAATCCAACCGTATTTAAAGACCATTAGAGCCGTATAGATAAATAGCTGTTTCTGAAAATATGGTGAGCAGGATGCAAAATAAAATGGCAGAAGTACAAAGGAACAAAGTTTAATTGCGTATGTCTTCCTCTGGATGCAACATTAAACAAAAATTATTTTGAATTTGCTTATGTTTCTACAATGATCTTGTTTTAAAGTTCACTTGATTTTGCAGAGGGCAATCCCTTTAATTGTATTATAAAAACTCTTTGAAATGGTGGGTGCAGATTCCACATGATCATAGCTAATTATCATGTGTCCAGGACTTTAAAATTTTTTCACTAATTTCCTGAGATAAATTGGAAATTTTAAATACCTGGTTTCCATATAAAGCTCTCAGAAAACATGTTAAAAAAAAAAAGATATCCGGAATTAGATAGCTTTCAGATATTTTATCTTGACAGATTATTCATGCTAATCACAGATTGGTCAATGAGTCGGAAAGGGAGCAGGAAAATTTATGCTAGGAAAAGGAAAAACTAGCATCAACTACTTTTTAAGACTGGTTGTAGAAAGTAAACCCAAAGGAATGTAACAATCAACTGATATTTGTAATCTTAACCCACAAACAGAAAACACAAACAAACAACTAACCTTTCTGGAATCTGTGTTTGGATCAGGAATTATATATTTTGGCATTGTATGGTAAAACCATGCACCCGATCTTTTCCAAAGCTTAATATATAAAAAAGAAAACATAAAAATATAACACATGAAAAAAAGGATATGTTTAGAGAGAAAAAATAAAAATTTAGGAAATAGATGTGCTTCCAGTTGCTTCCCAAATGAAAACTTGGGGTACCCAATTATTTTACAGACCAGACTTTTTTCTGAACACAATTTTTACACATGTTCCTTTCACAGTTTTCAACATAATTATTCAGAATGTGTAAATATGGCATAATTAATGTAATATTGGTATGATTACTGACACAATGGAATATTACATTTTATGTCCATAAAATGGATGTAAGTAAATTTAAAAAAGTATCCAACAGAAGAAAACTTGTTATGAAATAATGTTAGGAATTTTTTTACAGAAAATAACATTTTTTAGTCAAATGCAATTGAACCCTTGCTGTATTATTCGCTGTAAAATATATAAATAAAATAATATATTACAAGTCATTAACTAAAATAAAAATGTTTTAAACCAACAATTAAATATAAAAATTAAAGAAGGTTAAATACATCAGTAAAATCAGCCTGGATAACACAATTTACTGTAAACAGTATTTCCAAAAGTCGTCCCACTGTAGAGTATAAGATGCTTAGTCAAAGAACCATGTAGATATTAAATTTATGCTACCCCCTGTAAAGTGGTAGTACACAATTTGTCAGTCAAATAATTTTTAAGAGGCTACTTGAAGGGTTTGTAACTAATAACTATATATATATCTTAACGCACCAATTTTTTAAAAGACAAGTAATTTTTTTTCTCAGTGCATAAATTTAGGTAAATATCATTTATTTATTTTTTAAAAGTTATTAAACAAAGAGTTCTTCATCAGCAAAAATCTCAGGAGGTCTGGAAGTATGTAGTGTTGTAACATCAAGAACTTTACATTTACAATACTGACTCCTCTTGATAAACACTACCAATTGTTCGCATAACATTTTGTCACGCAGTTTCAAAATTACAAAAAGATAGGCAGCATATTTTTCCAAAATACATAGTGCTGAATGTAAGATGGATAACAGCTTTGGAAATAGTTTTATGCATGTAAGATAAAATAGATTCTATTCAAATTTCAGTGGTATTTCTTTAAAGAATAATCAACCTTCGAGATCCCTATGTAATATAAACAATATATTATATATATTAT
>JANTOQ010261475.1:0-13294 GCA_027564595.1 Bythotiara depressa | reverse complement strand
ATAATAATTTCTACTGTATACTATATATATCAATTTCTACTGTATACTATATATAACAATTTCTACTGTATACTATAATTATAATAATAAATGTGTATAATATTCCACTATAATGTTTGTTTTGTGTATAATTATTTTAATTTCTAGAAACATGTTGTTTTTTGTGGGTTTTTTCACAAGTGTTTACATGATTAAAAGTCATTATTTGTATCTTTTGATGCAACAACTAAAAAATTTCTGGGTGAACATTCATAATAATATTTTGCAAAGATTTGATGTTTCCCTCGCAGACAAACTCTTGGTAGAGAAATTTTGCCTCTCTGTTTTTCAGAAAAATCACATTAAGTTCTTCGTGAAATCCAGATAAGGTATAATTCTTCTAGATATTCACAAGCCTAAACTACAGTGCTTGATCCAACAGTTCAAACAGTCTAAAGCTTTTCTGTGATGCATCTAAATATCTAACAGCACAAAATCAATAGAGGAACTGTCAAAATTAAGATAAAAAATTCAAAATATCTCTGGCAATTATACTGAAAAAATGACAGCTCTTAAATCACTCATATCAGTAGATCAGTAGATAACAACCCTTTGGTGAATAAATAGTTGGCAAGGAGTCAAAAATGAAATTAAGAATAAGACGTCAACAAAAATCATTTCAAAAACATTTATTTGATATTGGAGACAATGATATTAATGTCAACACAGAAATGTCAACACATATTTTTTTTAAATCTATTTAAAAAAAAATATTAACAAAATGAATTGTATATTTTCTAGATTTCTCTTCTATGGATTAAAGATTAAGTAAAAATATTTGATCTTTAAAATAATAATATAGAACTGAGAAAGTTCTGTTTTTAGTAAAATTTTCATTCCCATTTTATTATTTTGGGGAATATTTTTTTAAACACTCGTTTTATTGTGAACCCTCCTCATATAGAAATCATTATAATAATATAATATATATTTATAATATATAATATAACATATAATAATAATAATAATAAAAACAATAATAATAATATATATATATATAAAAATAGCAAAGAAATGAATGAGTTGATGTATTCCTGGGAGACATTTAAAGGTATTAATGGGGACTTGACCATAATATAAAGTTTTTATAAAAAACATCTCTATAAAGACCACCTTCAATGGTCCTCCAACCATTTTTATAAAAACCATCTATATAAAAAACTATTTAAAGACCAACTATGATGGTCTACAACCATCTTAGAGACAACATACATACTGTATTGAGAGACCAATTTCACATAATTTTCTTGGTCCTCATGCAAGTACAAGATTGACTGTATAAAAAGCAGGAGCATAGTTACAGTTGCAGTAGAACATGAGAGAAAGTATTAAATGTATTTTAAAAAAAGAGATTCCCAGTTCACAATTATTTTAACATTTTACATGTTGGTGCTAATTATAGCATGAAAAGATGAAGTGGAACAATATTGTTATTATTACTTTGAAGGGGCTTATTAATTATAACAAACATATGTTCTCAGATTTTTATTTCATGTTTATTTTCAATACTCTGTACAGATGCTTTGTTCGTATTTTTAGACTTAGATATAATAAAATACAATGAAACCTGTAATAAAAGCCACCTGTTATATAATAAAGAAAATATTCTTGGTCCCAAATTGGTCATTACTCTCTACAGTGGCCACTTATTCTTGGTCCGAAACTGGTCATTACTGTCTATAGTGGCCACTTATTCTTGGTCCCAAACTGGTCATTATATCCAGGCTGGACAGTAAAAAAACAAGAATTACATTTTTTGTGAATGTGGTTATTATTATCACGCAGTATATACAAATATGGTGCTGTACTCAGAAGTTTATAATCTCTTGAAGCATTAAAGGATTATATTGTTTTTCATTGTGAGTAGCTTGATAAAAATATGAAGGCACAAGGAATATGAATAAAAGAACAGTGTCATCAAGTAACAAAACTTTTAATAAAAACTGTATTATTATCTGACTGTTTTGATTAAATTTTATTGTTTACTTCTGCAAAAGCTCCAATTCAGTGGCTTCATACAATAGTGGTCACATAATGTTACCAAAACAATTAAATTCCCGTTAAAGTTGTCTTATTAATGATAGGTCATACATACTATGAGTCAATATTTGGAAAAAGATTAACTTTATCATTTTCTCTATTAAGAGGATGTTTTACTTAACTTTTTGAGTTATGGATATTCACATTTCTGCTTCATGACTAAATAACAAAAGAAGTAAAAAATAGTAGAAGAAAATAGAAGGAAATAAATAAAGGAAATAAATAACAAAAATAAAGGTATGTTTTTTAAAAAGTTTTCTTTAAAAAAAGTTATCTTTAAAGTTAAAAAAAAACCTTTGAATACTAAGAACAAGAGTTTGTGGGAGTAAGTGTTTTTGTTTTTTTGCTTTTTGATAATATGCATGAAATAAACATAAAAGCATGGAATGTTTTCTCTTGTTTACGAAATACAGGTTGTATATCCTCAAATAAAATAATATCATTTGTTGTTCAAATGAATTTAATTTCTCCTTCTTATAAAAATTAATTTTACTTCTCAACATACCTCCTGCTTGTTTTAAATTCCTAGAAGAAACCTTTATAGCTTTATGAAAAACCAGGTATCTTATCAGGTTTTACGAACTTCATATTCCTTTTATTTCTAATAATTAACCCCCTGGAAGAGAAAAACAGCAAAGAAATGAGTAAAGTTTGAAATTATTTCCTGGCGTACATACCAGGCACTAAAGTCTTAAATTAAAATAAATATAACGTAGTTTAAAGGAAAAATTTAAGAATTGATTGATAATTATAGAGTGACGTTCCAACTGTTTTCATTGGCTGATAGGTTTGAAAGGCTTTTTTTATTATAACTCAATATAAATCCTTATGTATTTATTTATTTCTTATTTATTTATTCAACTACCTATTTATACCTATCAGCAGGGTGCAACAAATACATGTTTATGTACGTAACAAATAGCTGTACATGTTTATGTACGTAACAAATAGCTGTACATGTTTATGTACGTAACAAATAGCTGTACATGTTTATGTACGTAACGTACCCTTGTCCACATATATTTGTAATAAACATACTAAATTTGTTTTCAAATCGTACAAATACGTACAGCACAGATTGCATCAGTGTGTACGGGACTTAAGATCTGGAACATTTTGACGTACGCCACTCGCATCTTCATTTGTACGAAAATACTTTTATTCTCTCTTAGATCTGGTTGTCCATCTTTGTTTTATTCTGAAAATCATTATTTTCCTTACTACAATCTTACAGAACAGTCTAGATAGCATTTAAGAGTTTCTTTTAACAAGTGAGACAAAGTGCTCTTCTTTGTGGTGTTTTTCATTCTAATAAATACTAAACAACAAAATCATCAGTGGTGAAGTTCCAATGTGGATAGGTCTTGTGGCGGACTTGTTGGTGTATTTCACGATTTTGCAAGGCTTGATAGCACGTTCCTTTTGCATGATTTCAATCTTATGTACTTATCAAAACAAATTACCTAGAGAGGTTGTTGTTCTCAGAAAATGAGGCATATAAAATATTGAACTCTTTTTTATGTTGTTTTGGAGTAGCTAAAGAAGATAAATCGCAATTTGATTGTGAAAGGAATACATATATCAACAAATGAAAAAACTGTCCTGGAAATGAGATTGTTTTGTTGTCGTTATGCAAGAAAAGAGAAGTGGTTTTAAGAAAGTTTGTAACCTAGTATTCATTCTGTTTTTTAAGGGGAGCTTCATTTCCCTGCATCATAGATGTGCAGGCATAAGCATCGGAATGTAGCCGATAGTACGTACTTTGTATTTATTTTGAGCTGTACGTGCTACATACATACGTTAGGCATTTAAAAGTTGTATGTAAGCGTACTACCCTCAATTGTTTTTTGTTGCACCCTGTATCAGAGATGCAAATAATGGTCGGTGATCGGTAATTACATATCATTTTTAAAACTGGTCAACAAAAACACACCTCAAAATTATTAAGATTACTGATTGTTTTATCACTTTCTGCAGGAAACTATTTTTCCTCAATGAATTTATAAAAGCATCAATAAGGCCATTCATAGTTAATTGTTCATTCATAGTCAATTTCTAATTAAATTCCACGATGCGAGAATGAATCCATATATTACAGTTTATATAAAAAAACAGGTTATCTGGATGCTATAATGTTCATTTTTACAATGTTGTTGTTGATGTTGTGATTAAATACCTGCCAGTTATTTTAAATATAAGATGCTTAAAGATGCTATCCCTCAAATTTATTTATTTTTGAAATGTAGCCTTATTATATTCGTTAAAGCATCCGAAATTTGTAGCACATCGCGTTAAATTTGTGAAAAACCAACAGTTTTTACTAGACTGTCAATGAAAAGTTATTTTCTGTCAACAAAAAGTTATTTTCGTTTTATAAAACGCACGATGAATGATTCCATTTCCATGGAAACTAGCTGTGTTTTGTATAATTAAATTTTTAAATTGAAAAACAATAAGAACACCTGAAATTTTACTTGAATGAGTATAAACAAACAATAAGACGTTTTTAAACATTCCATTATCTAAAAGCTTTGATAGAAACCAAAAGTTTGTTTTCAATAACATGTAGTTACAAAACAACCTTGTACCCAGGGCCTCTTTCTCTTTTTGATATCAGATCAAAATTCAAAACAAATAAAAATAGGAATCATATAAATAAAATACAAATGCATGACTAATTCTGATGAACTAAATATAAATAATACAAGTTTATCTGTAGATCTAAATAAATCCTAAGTTTTTATGTAGGTTTTACAACGACTGGAGGTGCATCTTTCTCCCTCTGGGGTCTATCTACTACTTTTCACTCCCTTCACCTCCATTTCTGAGATAGCAGTGTTTAGGCGCTGCTGGTCTGCAGGAAAAGACGAAGAATCATGTCCTGTGTTAATCAGCGGTAACTACTTCCATGCACTCATTACTTGTATGAAATGGTGGCTATCTCACAATGAAACTTTAATGGGTATCAGTCGAGGAGGAAGATCCATATTTTTGTTTTGTTTTCGTACCTATAATTAAAAAAATACAGACATCTAAGACTGCTAGTGTAGCTAACACAATAGTTTTTTAATATTTAGTTGATTAGTGTGGTGTGATGAGTGTAGAATTAGGATGAAAAGAGTACAAAGGAGGGCATCACATTTTATTGCGTAGCTAGCTGTGAGCTACACCCACACACCTGCATTCTAGCCGGTTATATCAACAAGTCAATCATAAAAAGCGTTTCATCGTCAGATATACTTTATAGAAGACAAATGTGATTTAAGAAAAATACTACAGAAAAAATAGTTAGCTTATGTCTGTTCATCGTCAGTTTTTTATGGCTAGGGTCAGTTACAAATAGAAATAATAAACACCTACCAATCTAATAATCTTTTAGCAAGGTCTTCATTCCTCTCCAAGTTTAGTATTTCCTTTAAACAAAACCAACTTTCGGCATAGTTAAAGGCACAGTTTTTAATTT
Source organism: Bythotiara depressa (assembly GCA_027564595.1). NCBI lineage: Eukaryota > Metazoa > Cnidaria > Hydrozoa > Anthoathecata > Bythotiaridae > Bythotiara > Bythotiara depressa. The sequence continues at coordinate 7,752 of JANTOQ010261475.1, read as the reverse complement.
TATTCTGTCATCCTTTGGATCATCCAAAAGTTTACCAAAAGCAAGTTTCTCTTTTACATTCTGTTGTTACCTTGCTTGTTGATTTTCTCTTCTACTTCCAGAAAGAAGGCAGCTGGCTAATTTTAATTGTTTTTACGCATGACAAAATATAACCAATCAGAGCTCTTCAAAAATGAATCGATTAAAAAAAGATAATAGAAAACGTCACATTTAATTTTAACGAATTATCCAAAATAATCACCCACGAGCTACCGAAATACAAACCGACAAGCCGGATCTGAAAATTTGTTAAAACGAAAGAATTAAAATTGGTCTCCAAAAATTAAATTCGGTAACTTTTATTTGGAATATTTCAAGATAGGCGCAGTAATAGCGCATAATATTTGGCACACTTTTACAACTTTATATACTCCTTCGAAAGCGCCAATAAAATAATTTGAGGGATAGCACCAATTCTAATTTCAATCTCCAATCTTTTCTAGTCATGTCATTAAAAATTTTGCACGTAAAAAAAGCATGACCTGTCTTGTTTTTCTGGGAATTTTTATAAATGAGACAAAAACATATTTTTAAAATATATATACTGGAAAATCTTTTCCAAAAAATAAAAGATATAGAACGTTTATTCTTAGAAATAAACCAAATGTGAATTATAATGGAAAAGCCAGTGAAATAGAGGTAATGCAACTTCTTTTCCAGGTCAAATTTCTTTTTAAGTTACTTTTTTTAAACATGAAAAACGTATAATGGCTATAAAACGTCATTCGTAATAGCTTTATGGCAGCACTTTCCATTCTTAAGCTTATATTAAACGATCATGCAGGATGGTCTACACCTGCTAGTTCGGTTTCTAAGCCTCTAAAACGTAGACTAAATGAGGATATACGACCCCTGTCTAATTTTAAAGTCTCTAAAACTTAGATTAAACAACGATTTGCGGCCACACATTCCAGTTTTAAACCTCTAAAACCAAAAATAAAGGATGATATAATGACCGCTCGTTCCATTTTTAAGCCCCTAAAACCTAGATTAAAAATGATCTAAGGCTGCTAGATCGATTTGTAATCTTGTAAACATAAAATAAATGATGTTCTACCTCAATAATTTATATTTCATTGTCTTTGCATTTATAATTGACTTCTAATAGATCAGGGCTTTTTGTAAACAATTTATTCTTCCTTGCAGGTTGTGCAGACATAAAGGCTTCATGGGTCTTTGTCTTCATTCTTGTAACATGTCTATAATCTTTAAATATTCCAGGGAGTATATTTTTTGTAAAATATATAAATTAAATTAAATGTTTCTCAATGTAGCACATATTATAATTCTCATGAATTATCTGACACTACCATAATGATCCTGTTTATCAGAAATATTTTGTCGTTTTACACAGCTAGTGTATTCAGAACTCATATTCACAAGATAACATTCGTGGTAAAATAGTTTTTCAACGTAAGAAATCTTCGTTCAAGCCATGTAAAATTGTGGTAAAACAGTTTTTTAATGTGAGAAAACTCAGAAATCTCTGTATTGTGTATCTTACGGGCCATTCCAGGATTTTTTAGCTATCATTAAAAATATTAAAAAAGCGATAATATTGAGAAATATATCATTTACCTCTGATTCATATTAGGATGTCTAGAGAAACTGTTTATTTATAATGTAATTCATGGAATTAATGTTCTTTCTTTCTTTCTTTCTTTCTTTCGTGAGAAATATAATAATAGTACAACCTCCAAATTTTATTATTCCAGGGGGTAGTTAAATTTAATAATATCTTAATAAAACACAAACTGACTACTGGTACCATTTCTGGCCCCAGTTTCTTTCGTTTAATGAAAAAACTATTCCAAACATAAAAGAAAAATTAAAATTCCCCTTAGCACCCATGGCTGTTTTCCTTAGCAACCACATTTTTTCTGTCTTTGATTTTCTCTGACCAAGTTAGAAACCCTTACCTGCAACATTGCGTATTATCATCATGATGGCTAAGTGTGTGATAACAGATTCAGGGGGTCAAACTCCATTTTACCAAAATTTCAGAGTTGTCTAACTAAGTAAATAATGAGTTTTTAAAATACAATCACCAGGTAGCGTTACTGAAAACAATAGCCAGGATAGACACCTTAACATAAATTAACATAAATTAACCTTCCATAGCCGAAAGTCTTTGGAAATGAAATTTTTTTCTTATTATTCTAAAGGTTAAATTATTGCAAATATAAAGGAAAAAAGTTTTTAATAAGACGCCCTACAATCCCGGTCATAATATATTGGAACTAAGTGCCAGAAGGGAAAGGTACCAACACACGATTCAGAATAAAACGCCAAAAGTACCAAAATTAATGGCCTGCGTTGTCTGAGAAAACAGAAAACGTGTGTTTTGTCAGTTTTTTGAGGGTTTTTGACAATTTGGAGCATTTCTTTGGCATTTTTGGGGCAATTTCTTCTTTTTCACACAATCCCGGTCATAATATATTGGAACTAAGTGCCAAAAATTCGAAAATCAAATTCCACAAGTACTGCAAAAGTGTTCAAAGATATAACTACGGAAAGAATTAAACTTTTCCAGTTTACCAATGACTTAAGACTTAGGATCTTAGGTACTTTGGGAGAGAAGTAACTGTGGCTATGCAGCACAGTTGGAGAAGGGGAGTGGTATCGCTATCCTCCTAATTGGTCCATTTTAGGCCTTTGTGATGTCATAAAATATGTTGATCAGTGAAATAAGGACAATTTCGGATATCCGTCGATAAATTACAGTGACATGAGTGATCATATGCGGTTTCTCACCACCACCTAACATCAATCTCGTGCAATTGGCACGAGAAGGGAAAGGTACCAACACACGAATCAGAATAAAACACCAAAAGTACCAAAATTAATGGCCCGCCTTGTAGCTCTTCAAAAAATTAAAATATTTCCGATAAGAATCTTACCATAGACAGGAGGTAAAATATTTCCGATAAGAATCTTACCATAGACAGGAGTTAAAAGATTTCCAATAAGAATCTTACCATAGACAGGAGGTATGTATTAAGGAATTGAATTAAAAAATTTCAATTAAAATACAGCATGATTGAGTCAATACAGGAGTACTGATTATTTATTTTATTTATTTTAAAATTGTCTTTTAAATCTTGTGCGGTGATATAATTATGTAAAAGCAACAACAGAAACGACAGGCAAGAGAAGGTTGTAATAGAAAAATAAATTTTTCATTTTGAATTTACAAAAATTATGATTAATGTGTATTACAAAAACTAAAACAACTCTTTAATTATTTATAGTTTTGTTTATTAATGTTGACTACATATCTCACTTTTTCTGGACAGCAAAGTTGAAGGGTATGGAAAACATTTTTAAATTACTATTATTAACACAGCCTGGAGGATATCACCTGCCTGTTGTTAATATTGTTAATTTATTGTTATTGTTAATTTCTTAACTTATTTATAATTTTGTTATAAACATTTAACTTTACCAACTTTTATTTTCCTTTTATTTTTCCTTCTATTTCCATTTAGTAGCACCACTGCAAAAAGCAAAACAGCAAAGAAATGGATATAGATTTATAGATTTGAATAATTTCCGAGGACACCAGGTGCTATAACTATAGGGTTAAGAACTACCTAAAAATAAATACAATGTTTTCAAATTATCTTTATATGCTTCTTGTATATTTACTTTATTATTGTTCTTGTAGTTGAAATTTAAAATGGGGGTCACACTAATACAGATTAACAAATTAATTTTGCTCCTTCGTGTGTTTAGAATAAGAACTATTTCATTGTCTATAATCTACATATTCCTATATGTATCTAAATCATGGAGAACAAATCATAATTTAAAATTTGTCATTCTGAAAAGCAGGTTTCTTCTAACAAAAGTAATAATAATAGTTTTCAGTATGACCTTCTGTATTAAATGGAAGATATTAGCATTTGTCAGTCCAGTATTGGAATTCATAATGATATGATATATTTATGTCATGGACCTGAATGATTTAAACGTTGGGCTACTTTTCGAGAGAAACTTCTCTCATCATCAGGCAATGAGATTGTTGAAAAAATCTCGTTATATACGCATAGAGAGAGGATCGAAATTTCATTACCTCACCACCACCGTGGAGGTGGTGTTTAAATCATTCAGGTCCATGACATGATAAATATAGCATATCATTATGAACCCTCCGTATCGTTATTACATATTATTTTCTTCTAAAATGGTCACCTGTGCAGTTCATGAATTAAAGTCTAAAAGAAGTTTCTATTCACTCTTCAATTAAATAAGAAACAAAAACGTTTCACTTTCGCATGACCAATATTTCAATTTATCAGCCTTAGAAAATGAATGTGATGCCTTTTCATGGCTGATAGTCCCATTTTAGAGCCTTAGAAAACAATAATGACTGCTTTTTCATGGCCAATATTCCAATTTTCCGGCCTTAGAAAATAATAATGAATGCTTTTTCATGGCCAATATTCTGATTCTACGGTTTTAGAAAATGATCTTGAATACTTTTTCACTGCCGATATTCTGATTTTCCGGTCTTACAAAACGATTATCTTTATAAAATGATGCTTTACTGTTATTTTATACATGGCACGTAACACATAGTGTATGAAGAAACCAGGTATTACATATTATAGCATAGAAAATCATTTGAGAGTTTGCATGTGCGAAAAGTCAATACATTACCAATGTCTGAAAATACTTATAAATGAATTCATTGTCTTGTTTACGCATAAAAGTATAATATATAATATAGTTCATTATTTAAAAAATACATAGTTCATTCATCTGATAAAACTTCCAGCTGACGTTTTATATACCTGTCAGTTATTTATGTCAGTTAAATATTAAATTTCTCAAAGTAAAAAAAAACCTCTTGCAATGATGAAACATCAACTCGCGGTTCTGCCTGAAAATGGTATGTAACGTGAAGAAAGTATGTTAAAAGTTTATTTGGTTAAAATATAAAATAAAGAAAGAGGTGAGAAAAGAAAATCAGCCACCTGTAGTTGAAAGTTCGTTCATCATCAACTGCCACATTTGACTTTTTAGTGTCAATATCAGTGCATTTTGTTATGTTAATTCAGCCACGGAAATTGGTGATGGCATTCTGCAATTGCTGTCGCATTTGCTACCATATTTTCACAAAATGCAAGTTCTCATCTGCAATTATTTACCATCACAAAACTGCCTAACACTCACTTTTTCTTCAACCAAAAAAATTATTTATGCATTCTACGGTAGGTAATTTACTACCATTATTTATGCATTCTACGGTAGGTAATTTACTACCATTATAGCATAGTCAGCTCGTTTCCAATGGTTTAACGCTGTTTGCATTACTGAACTCCATAAAACTCTCCATCATTGTTTAAAATCATCACAATGAATAATATTAAAACAATTATTGTTATGCTTCTCTATTTCCTGAAACATAAAATTGTTTCAAATTGCTAGTCAAGGGATGAGGAATATTATCTCACGATGATAATAATAGAACAATTACTGTGTTATGCTTCTCTATTTCCTGAAACACTACTAAAGGGACATGTTTATCAATAAAAGAAAAATATGCACATGCGACTCCTAAACTGTTTCATATGTACTTCTACATATGAGGGTAGGTTTATTAAAAAAGAAATATATTTTATATGTACTCGTGTGACGTCCATTCGTGAATAAGAAAGTTCAAAATAAAATCACATTATAAGTTTACCCCCATGACAGTTAAAAGAAATTAAATTATACACCTGTTAAGAATAGTTAATGTCTGATGTTTATACACATACTTTCTGCAAACATATAATTCTCTTAATTACTGAATAACAAAAGTCTAGCATGTTGCTATATTATATTATCATGGAGGAACAATAAAATGTGTTAACATTCCCTTCTCCATTTATTACCTTACAAACAAATGTGAATATTAACAAAATAATGTTTACATAATGATTGCTGTAGTGGCACAGATGGCTTTTTTGTTACACCAAACGTTAAAAAATTGTATAAAGCAAATTTTTTTCTTGCACCAATTTATAAAATAAAAAAATTTCCAACTGACCAACTCTAAAACTTTTTCGTGACTTAGGTTATGCAAAACAAACGATTATTTAAGGAAGGTCCTTTTACCTCTACTTGAAAGGGAAGTCTATAAATTTATGTAGAAATTACAAAAGTATGTGTTAATATTGAAATTGATAAAGAATTTAACCAGACAATAAAGATGAGTGTTTATTCCATAAACTATAATGAAACTGAAGCATATATATAAAATAAATAAAATAAAATCTTTCACCATGTTTAATAAGCAAAGATAAATCAGTGAGTTTTTTACGCACTTGAAAATTGTTATAAATTGAAAAGCTTCCAGATATTTTTTTTTCAACTCACTGTTTTATCTGATTGATTGATTTATTTATTTATATTATGAAGCATAATAATTTAGAGCAAGTATTATTAAATTTGTAAGATTTAAAACTTTTAGCAGATGCAGGATTTTGAGGTTTTTCTGCAGTTCTATATTATTATATATTTTTGTAGAAAAATGTAAAATGTAAAAAATGGTCTCTTTGTGATGAGATTCCAAATAATGATCTTATTTCTTACAGCATACACTGATATTACATTGTTTATAATTACTTCCAATTAACATAATTACTTGTAATTAATAAAACTATTATCTTTCTTAATGATGTCCCAGAGGGTGTAAGTCTATATATTAGTGTCCAGAACCAACATGTAATGTTGGAAGGCAATTATATGAAAGTATTACTGACTAATGAACCGTAAAGATGCTAACTCCCATGGATGGAGATTTATCATAATTTTGTTGGCTTTATTGACATTCCTATCAAGTGGTGTCCATGGCAGCTACTTTAAAAGAAACATTTCTGTTAAGCACTCCATGTTAAAGAGCACCAGCCATCATTAAACATGCAGGAGAATGACTGTTAATTTGTTAATTAATTTACTGAATACAATATTAAAAAATTACAATAATTTTATGTATGATATTATTCACTACTTCTATTTTAAATTACTTCTCTTCATATATATTCCAGCCAATAAAAACAAATCTTACACATTCTAGTTCAACAAGAACATTCTTATAAGCCTCCCTTCACATATCAACAAAATCTGAAACTGTGGAAAGACTTATTGTATAACAGCAAAATGGGACTAAAAGACATCCACACAAGCAACAAGGAAATAAATTTATGAGTTTCGAAACTAATGACATACTTTTGTTTCCTTGTTCATATAATTAGAGATTAGGTTTGTCAAATTAATTTAGTCCATATTTGTATGCAATAAAACCTTTTAACAAGATTTAATTAAAAAAACAATCCATGTTATGAATTGGCAAAGAAAGCTGTGATCTTAATTTATCTTACACTATCTTCAAAATGACTCAGCAGGCAGTGTATCTATAATAAATAAATTTTGTGTTGGTAAAATTCAAACTAGGATTTAATTCAAAACAACAAGTGTAGTGTATTTCAAATGGAAACAGAGCTACTTGTGTATGACTTAAAATTTGTATAGTGTATTATAATTTATTAGTTTGTGTATTTTGATTATGTGTATACTTTCTTTCAAGTCCACATTATGAGATTTGTGTAAAAAGGATTGTGTATGTTTTCATGCTAACTGTGCTACTATCTTTAAGAACTATTACTTGTTACTTTACTGTGCTACCATCTTTAAGAACTATTACTTGTTACTTTACTGTGCTAC
>JANTOQ010261364.1:0-10082 GCA_027564595.1 Bythotiara depressa | reverse complement strand
GCAGTTTAAGACCAAGTTGATTGTGGATATTATACATAGGAGATGCAACTGACCGAGTAAAAAATAAAAAATGACGTTTAAATGTTAATAAGGAAGGTAAATTTTGAATGCTTTGATTGAGGATATTCCATTTGTTGGTACAGTGAGGAAAAAAAGAAGATTGGAAACGACTAGTTCTTGCAATAGGTGTATCAAAGGTTCTAGTTGACCGTAGATTATATGGAATTAAAATTCCTTTAGGAACCAAATCCTTAAGATATGGGTATAAAGTACATATAAGTACAGGAGAGTGACATATACCTGTTCCGATGTGTCACCAATAACTGGTGTTAAACAAGATTCCAGTATCTGAAACTCATCTTCTGACATTCCAACACATAACCTAAAGATATAAGCAAAAATAATATCATGAATACCAATAACTCAACTAACTTTTTCATCATAAAATTTATATTTGTGCTAATAATGAGTATTTAATAGCAAAGAGTAACCATCAATTTCTTTGTCTGTGTTTATATACTACATACCATAGTCATGAGAAAAAGAAGTTTTTTCTTATGGCTATGTACATACACAATGCTTTCAATAAAAATGTGTTTGATCAAAAGTAAGATTTCATGTTATTATTTGATTGATTATTTCATTATTAACTCACAAAATAGAAGGGAATATACAATAAAACAAGCATATGGGCATAAGTGGAAACCTTGGAGGGTGTTAGGTCTAATGAATATTAAAAGCTGAAACTAGAATCTCCAAAGGAATTCTAGGATTCAGTTGAGTCAATGGTGTGCGAAATGTGAGAAAAATAAAGCAACACCAAGAGAAAAACTTTTGCCTATGTGCCAGCAACATCCATGAAAGGCAAGGAGCCAATCAACAAGAAAAGCTGGGGAAATATTAAACTACATTGACACACAAGAAATCAGAGTTCCATTGCTTGCATAAAGTTCTAGTAACAGACAGGCGTCAAGCTGTATTGTTCATGGTTTCAAAGAAAAAGAAGAAGTATGCTGTAACAAAACACAAATCATTATGAGTTCCTCCCACTTGAATGGTGGAAAGGTCTCAGACAAGCCAATACCTGGTATTAATAACTAATCAGATAGCTAACCAGAGTAGTAGAAGGGTGATCTTTAAGTGCAGTAATCAGATTATTAAAATTAATGAGTGACAATGATTGTAGGTAAGGGATTAAAAGTAAACACATGTGAAGAAGCAGTTATAATTTTTTGGTATGTCCTAGGCAATGTGTTTTGCCATGTGGTCCATGCCAAATCTTCACAGGCATGTGGATATGCATCATCGGGTCTATTACATCTCCCAAACTTAAAGAAGGAGCAAGATCTGGTTATCAAGGGGGTTGGTTACTAATTCTTGGGAAATAATTTTACCTTACAGATTAGTGTAAAATGACTCAAAACTCAAGATAGCACTATTATGAATGGCATTGTTAGAATGAACAAGTGAACAAAACAGTGTCACACATTCTTAAACATTACGTCAAGATTAAGTCAAGATAATGAACGATTTTGGACGTTTTAAAAAGAGTGGCAGTTTATAACTGTTTATTTTTTTTAATGTAACTCTAAACAATAATTTTTTGCTTGCACTAAGTGAACTTTCATCTATATATTTAGGAAAACAGCTTTTAATTTTATTTGTTTAAATAACTAAATCCGCAGTTTATCTTTATAACATATGTTCCCATAGAATGGGAAAGGCAAAATATAAAAGACAAAATACAGTATACTCAAACATCGGATAAGTCAAACTTTTGGTCTCTCAAATTTTTTCCTGTTCCCCTTGGATTTTGTCAGTTCATCTTGGAGTATTTTTTTCATATAGTTGGCACTCCTTCAGAAGAATTCAGTAGAGTATATTATGTTAGTTAGAATTGGAAAGGTGCTACAACGAAACTTAAATCTCTTTTATCTTTATTAACTCCTCTTTCAAAATAACTACCAACTTTTTTTCTGATTAGATCATCTCTTTCCATCCATAGTTATATTGTGTCCATCTCTACACTATTTTCATTCTTTTAGGAATAATCATTAACTCGAACTAATTTGCTTCGTCTCTTGGAAGTTCGAGTTACCGAGAGTATACTTTAATTACAAAAAGAAGGTCATAATAATTGGGTGGAGTTGGAAAATTATATATATGGGGCTGTAATAAAAAGGAGAATCTTGAGTATTACTTCTTAAAAATAACAAAATTATAATAAAGTGGGAACAAGAGAAAAACCTTTCTGAAAACGGAATTTACCCACACACAAGAGTAACCAAAACAATATTTTGTTTGACAGAACTTCATATATTCTTCTCACCAGGGAGAGAGTGTGGTGGAAAGGTGCTAGAAACTTTTTCAAAGTGTTTCAAATAATAATATCTTCATTTCCTAGGTTTGAGTAACCCATAAAGGGAGACAAGCGGATGGCAGTGATGATTTTGCATGTAAAGAAAATGGACCTGGCAAATTAAAAATAAATTGTCACTGAATAAAATAAATGTCCAACGTTTTTTGACACAGTAAGGGATATAAAGTAGATTAGTTGTTACCAGTTTCCAGGTAGCCCCTGAAAGAAATGTTTTCATTCTGGCACATGGCTGATTATAAAAGTAAATATTATTTAAAAAATTGATGTTTCTAATCTAAGGGAAAGAGATTAAAATATGAAGGCATAAAAAATTAATATTTTAAACTTAACGCTTATTGGTATCCCTAAAAAGTTATGGTTTTATTAAAAATTATATCTTTTGAAGAAAATATGAAATTGTATTATGTTGTCATCACCAAAAATATACACTTCAAAGATCAGACCTACACTAACATACTGTGGAATCCTGAGTCTCAATTTAATGAAATCTCAGACCGACGAACTAGCATCTTTCTATTGTGAAGCAAGTAAAATTATCATTTTCATTTATGGCTGCCAAATTCTAAAATGAACTTCCAAATGAAATCAGGAAATTGATGATCCTTTTATGGGGTCCTTTTATGTTATCTATCAAAGCATATTATCTTTTTAGTTAACTTAGCTTGAAAATGTTGTGATGACAAGGTTTACTTTTCACCGGTTCTTCTGCTTTCATTTTTAACAATGTATATAAGATGCACTAACACCGAATTTCTAATTCTTTTTATATAGATATGCATTTTTCAATATTTTTAGCACACAGGGCACACATTTACAACAGACATTCGGAATATTTATTTATCCTGTAGAAATATTCAAGAAATAACCAAAAAATAAGAACCAATTTTCCTAAAAAAGTGTTTACATAGTCCAAATAAATCCTACAGAATGTAACATTGTTAAACATAATGACTTATTAGACCTACTTGATAAGATGATTAATGAGGCGTGTAGCACTTGATAGAGCATTGCCAGAATGAAGAATCGCTAATTGGGTATTTTCATGCTCATCACCAAGAGCCAATAACTAAAAATATAAACAAAAGCTAATTTAATTAACAAGAAATACATTTTCTCTCAGTGGAGGAGTGTCATAAATGAAAATTCCATGTTAATCCACAGCATGATTGATAACTATGCCATTATCTATATAACCAATAACCAAATAATAGCCTTGTCATGACTTCATCCAAATGTTTTTAAAATGCGCATTACCTTCTTTTGTTTACAAAATCTTGATAAGATTGCATTGATTAAAAACATTTTGGTTAATCACAGTATTGGAATTATAAAAATTTATTGTTATCTGTATATACAGTAAATAACATTAAAATACATTTTCTTGTGTGTGGCTTAAAGTGATCGTTCTCATCAAAATCAAGTAAGCTTTAAAATAACCACATTGCAGATACATAAGTGAATTCAAAATCATTTTTGTTTAATGCTACTACATCCATAGGAAATAATGCATGATGAAAGTTTGTTCGTCATCTTTCTGCAATTTTATTAAGCTTCCTGCTCATCTGTCTAGATACTGTCGTATTTGGCTGATTTATGACATCATGAGTTACATAGAAAGCATCTTGTAGTATCAGAAAAGGTGAATAAATTTTTTTCTTTCTCAGAGCAGATGTGAACTTTTAGTATGTGAGATTTGATCTTATTGCTATGTGAAGAGTATTTAGTACTACAAAGGTACCCACTCTCTTGCTTTGTGTTGTATAATTTATCTCATCCACCTTTGCTCGCATTTTCTATGAAACTGATGACGTCAAAAATGTTCAAAATCAGGTATCGTAAATTTTGACTGATTTAAAACTAAAACTGTTGCAAGTGGCAAGGAACCGCGAAAAGTTTTCAGGGTTAATTTGCTAAATGGTGGGAAAGAAAATTTAAATTAGTAACATTTCTACACTATTGCTGTTATTAACCATAACTTGATTTGATGAGAATGATCCCTTTAAGAATTTAAGAAAATCTTCCACCGTTTATAAAAATCCAGAAAAAACATGACAGAAAGATGGAGTAATACCAAAGGTGGAGGGAGACCATTCATTTGGTTGAGCATAGTTGTGCATACCTGTTTGTATGTGCCATCCAATAGTGTGTCAAGATGAACTAATGGGGATGGAGTTTTGTCTTTAAATCTTGTTAGCATTCTCTTTTGTATAACACGAAACTGATGCGCTCTTTGAACTAAGAGCTCTTTAAAGTTATCAAGGCACAGCCTCTGTTCAAAATGAGCATCAATTAACTCAAAATATTCTGGAAGAGGAATTGGACCTTGGAAAGAAGCTTTAAACTTGGTTCCTTCCTAAAGGCAATGATAAATAAATAAACAAATAAAATTACACAAATAAACAATAATTAATAACCAAATACACATATAAATTAATAACGAAATGGTTTATTTATCATGCCGTGGACCTGAATAACATTTAATTTTGAGAGAAAACCATTTGTCCATAGAGGCGTTAAGTTTTATATATTTAGATCCACCACAGGCTTAGTACTTATACTTGTCACTTTCGCATCCACAATTCCCGCGGCGGTGTAAAGTAATTAAATTTCAACAGAGAAATATCTCTCGAAAACATATCCCAATGTTTAAATCATTCAGGTCCATGGCATGATAAATCATATCCAATACTGTACTTAAATAAACTTAAGACATTTTCATTATATGATATTACTCTTATTTTGCAATGATTTTCATTTGCATGATGTGATAGAAAAGTTAGTTAAAAATCAGTAATTAAATGAATAACATTTTAAAATTGTGAGTAAATTTTACATAGCCACAGGTTGGTAGGCATTTTGTGATAGTGGGACACATAAAATTTCTGAAAGTTGGTCATGATATATTGCAGTAATACTCATTTGTTTACAAAAATAATAAACACAAGTAGAGAGGACTCAAGGTTTGAAATTTTTTACATTTTTATGTATTTGAAAATCTAAGAATTTAGAAACTTCGATACTCAAACCACAATAATCACAATAATCATGAAAGTGAAATGAAAGCATATTACATGTGTGTGATTCTAGCAATGCCATGCCAACATCATTATGAATTTCTATATACTACTACTACACATTATTAGTCATACACTGAAACTATGCCACTAAAAAACAGAAGCTTATAAGTATTCTCTTGAAGCATGGAATGAACAGTGACCACCTGGTTAAAGCATGCATCAGGTGTAAAGTAGTTTGTTTTCAAGAATTCAAGAGCATAAGGTTAACTGGGCAACAACAAAATTCAATATCATACCATATATGGTTATAGTTATTATATTACCCCTCAATTAAGCATGCCTCTTTCATACCTAATTTTTTAACAAGAAACCCAGCAAATGAGTGCACCCAACATATATGGTTATCAGAAGTTTGCTTTCTTTTCCTCTTTACAACTTTTTAAAATCAAATACTTTTACGTCAATGTAAGGAAATTTGTCACCATAAGGTACACATTATTTTCTTTGTAAGAAAACACACTTAAACTTTATAACCAAATTTTTTATTAATAAATGGTTCTTAAGGGTTTCTTATTATGGAACTTATAAACACCAACAAAAGAAGAACAATGAAACTTGAACAATACTTTGTAAACAACGTTGGATACTGCACTAATAATCGACATGCAGACTGAGCAAAAACAACGTATGTGAAACTCTTCATGAACTCATTTTCTTGCTTTCAACCTAATGGTGGCTAAATCCAAGTTAATGAAATATTGACATTTTTACTTATTTTGAGTACAACCTATTATATATTATGTTCCTTGAAGAAATACCTCCTTAGAAGTGGTTATTTGATAAGAAGAACACCACTTAGAAGTGGTTACTTGATAAATATCTCACTTGGAAGTGGTTATTTGATAAGCATCCCACTTAGAAGTTTATTTGATAAGCACCCCACTTAGAAGTGGTTATTTGATAAGCACCCCAGGGCACTAAATCAAGGAAATATGGTACTTAATTTAAAAAACAAATGCTGTTGTTTTATGACTTCAGAGAGTATTTATAAGCTTCAGCATAAAATAAGTAAAACAAAATAACAAAATGTCTTTGTTAGTAAATTCTTTTGAGACACTTACCGTATATTGCTCAAAATGAGCCTCTAACCGTCTCAACAATTCATTGATAATTAACCACATTGCCTCAAACGAGTCACATTGGATCCGATAGCGGTCTTAAATAAAAGCGTAATATTATTATCAGAAGATTCTTGTAACAGTGTACTCATTGGTATTCAAGCTAGAATTAAGCAAACCTCCAAGCAATGATACACTTCTAGGTAACACCAGAAAAAGCACTGGTACTAAATACATACCGACTAAATACTAACTTAATAAATATACAAATACGGAAGTCAAAACTCCGGACCAAAACTTGTGAGGTTCATGTGATTTGACTGAAGGCTTTGTACTTTCCAGTTCAACATCGGTTAGCATGTGTTTTATTACCTTGCTGTGTGTATTTTAAATATTTTACTTTATGGACATTTTTATGGAGAAGAGTGAAATAAAAAAATACACACTCATTCGAAACAACATGACTACGGGTAAAAAGGGTCCAATTTGGAAAAATACCCCCAAAATGTATAAATGTTTGTAGTGCATTAAATAAAAATCCAAATGTATATTATTTCTTGCTGTAACATTAGGCAACACCCTATGGGAACCAGATTAGGAACTATTTATGAAAAGGTTTGGTCACAATCACCAAAATAAGGCCCAGAGTAAGACCAATGAGACACCAATAATATATTAATCTTTTGAAACCTGTTACTCATGCAAATTTGGTGTAATAATAAAAACTAAAATAAGGAAAGAAGGTGTAATATTATACTTCACAGTTGTTTTTAATTTAAAAATCTTGAAATTAGGGATGAAATTGCAGCCATTGAAATTCAATAAAATTTGCCACTGCAATTGGCCAATTACATAATACACGATGGCAAAATGACTCAATAGTGTGGCAATTTCAAATTTTTATGTTTTGCACATTAATTTCTTCTCTGCATTAAGGTCTCTCGATACCTTATGAAACAGAAAAAATTACCCTTCATTTTATTTTTACCCTAATGTTTTAGAAATGCTTTATGGAGACTACACACATTTTTTACGCAACAATTTGATGTTTTCTCTGCATTATTAACTGATATCATCCTTTTAGAGTACCCTGAAAAATGTGCAGTCTTCGTATCCATTTTAAAAATGTCTATTTCAAATAATGGTAGAAAAGCATCCACACGCTATTATATTTTCTTTTGTGGCAATTCTATTTTGCACCATAGTAACAAAATGCTTTTTAATTAACCGGTCAACACGTGTTTACTATACAGTACCTGCTACTATTTATTCTCTTGCTCATTTGCTGTCTCTTGAAATTAAAGGACAGCTATTCGGAAAAGCTGTACCATTAACGAACAGGCTTATCACTTACGAAGTTACATATTTAGCTCCAACTCATTACAGTATTGCTGTGTGACATTATCCTCTCTTTCAAAATGTACAGGCGCTTAAGTGAAGAGTGGTCGTATTGTTAATGTTTGCGTGCATTAAAATATAACTCCGGAAATAGGACCAAACAAAAAAATTCCGAACACGCCATTTATATTCTAGTCAGTGTGGCCACAGAGGATCAGAAGTTAGTGATTTAAAACAACTTGAAGCAACTTAGAGCTCTTTATAGCATTTAAAATGTGTCTAAATAGGTCGGTTTTCAAAGGGGTTTTTTCTCACCATGATTTAGTATTTCCTTAATTTTTTTAATGGATAATTAAAGGATTACTATTCATATTGTTGACTGCAAAGTTTGGTTTGAAGAAATGATTAGGAAGTGTAATATTTTTAACATTTATTCACCTTGTTTAAAAGGTATCGAGAGACCTTAAATAAAAATCCAAATGTAAAATATTTCTTGCTGTAACATTAGGCAACACCCTAACGGAAGCTCGTCTCTCACAGTCTTAACTTCCTTTTCTGCCTTAACAACACAAGAAGATCTTTAGTTTTATATATATTGTACACAAGATGAAACATGCAGCAAACATTAATATAATAATTAGCAACGTGCTAGACTTTGTTATTCATTAATTAACAAAAGTAAATGTTTACCGGAAGTACGAGTATAAACATCAGACATTAACTTATCTTTAACAGGTAATTTAATTTCTTAACTATAATGTATCACAGGGGTTAACATATAAGGTGATTTTCTTTTGAAGTTTTGTATTCATTTATATGAATGAACATCACAGGAGTGAGTGCATATAAAATATATTTCTTTTTTAATAAACATACCCGTCTGTAGATGTACGAGAAGTTTAGGAATCACACGTGCATATTTTTCTTTTTAATGATAAACACGTCCCTTGAGTCTAGCAATTTGAAACAATTTTATGTTTTGAGATGAGAAGAGATTATCATCATGAGTTAATATAGAAAAACAAACATATTCATTGTAGTGTTTCTGCTAGAAAAGGTTTTGGTACATCATTTTCTGTGACACGATGCAGTGATTCTGAAAGTGATATAAGATGTTCATGGTGGCATGATATTATAAAGGAATATGTTTCCATTATACCCAAACATATGTGCTCCATTATTTGACATTGATCTATGAAACATGTACCATAGAATCCAAGAAGAGTTACCAAGAATGAATGGATGGCATCACAATTTCCATGACCATCTCTCTTCGTGTCATCCAATTTTTTGGAAATCTCTTGAAAAAACAAGTTTTTGTCCGTGTATCAATTCTACAATACCTTTGTGGTGTGGGCATCCACCTCCACCTCAACAACAACATTATCTACAACCTTGGACAAAAATGTTGGGAAAAGTTCACAATTTGTTGCTTTTGTTGCTTTTTTCTCCCCCTCTCCTCCCACATCAATGTTGTTGACTCAAATGCTTGTTGTGGGTCATTTTTGAGGAAACAACATTGAAATGGGGGAAGGGGAGATAAACAAGTGCAATTAATCACAATTCACAACATATTTTTGCAATTTATCATAATTCCCAACATATTTTGTCCAGGGTTGTAGATTGCAATCAACAAATTTTGAGAATTGTAGACGATTTTCCAAATCATCAAACTATTTATTATTTATGGAGTACTACACATAAAGTTTCGTTTTAAAACGATGACGTTTTTGTTTGTTAGTTTTGTTTTACAGGGTTTTATAAACTTTCATCAAGGTATACTAGAGCAAAGTTTTATAAAGTTTCCATGTTATTCTACGCATTTATATAAGAGGTTGTACGTCAGCAAATAACTATGTTATTATTGTTCAATTTTAAATCGAACAAAAATTGACACAACGAAAAGTAAAATCAATTTGTACCAGGGGAAAATATATGGGGGAAATCTTCCGGGGAATTTGCTAGGGGGCAATTCTCTGGGTGAGGGGGGGATTCTCCAGGGGCTATTCTCTGGATAACCATTCAAATATATATTATTACTCTGTGTGAATCAAATGGTCGCTAATCATAAAATCAATCATTTAAAACATTTTTCTTTCAAAGAATATACCCAACAAATGAATATCATGTAAATTATTATTTCCAGTCATTTCTTAAAGGGGAATTAACGTCAAAATAAATTTCTTTTAATTATACCCCATATTATGCTGCTAAAAAAATTAAGACCAA
>JANTOQ010261142.1:0-13295 GCA_027564595.1 Bythotiara depressa | reverse complement strand
GCGAAAATAAATTCCCGCGAATTTCATTGTATTTCTTCAACCGCGAAAATTAATTCCGTAAAAATGCAAACATTTCGTGGTTTTTTCACTCCGCGAAATTTTCTGACAATAAAGTAGACGGACGGCATGTTAATTAACTGATGGATATCTAGGAAGTTTTCATAAATTAATAAAAGTAATAAACTTTATAACAGAATGTAAATTTATTGTTACAATCGTTTTGTTATTTTTGTCTCTTCTCCCCAGATGTTTTTATCAGTCTCTATACATCGGTTGCGTTTTTGTAAAATATGAGCATTACATATATATATATAAACGGATTTTTCATGTTTTTCATATCTTTGGCAGTCAAGTCGGTCAGATATTAGCGCGTGCCCTTAATTTAGCACAAAAAAAGACCAATAAAACCCGGGGTTTGGATATAAACGGTTTTAGACAATTCATGTGTTGCCAAATGTGCAAAAAATAAAAAACTGCTGTAGTTGTTAAGAGGAAGCTTTGTATAGGAACGCAAATACCGATGTCTAAAGAAAATCGTCAAAAATTTTACATAGTTTTATGACGTCACTAAGGACACAAATGGACCAATTAGAAATTAGGGAGTCCCCCACCCTGTCCAACTGGTGTACAACCACAGTCACTTCATTACCAAAGAACCAGTCGTAAGTCGTTGGTAAACTGAAAATATAAAGTTCTTTATCTTGGTTATTAATTATTGGATTTTTGGCGTTCTATGCTGAATCGTGTGTTACTTAGCACCTTTGCTTTCCCTTGAACATTTTATGGGGTTGGGGTTGTTAGTGGGCAACCGCGTAGGATCGCACGTGCTACTGTGGCTTAAAAACACCCGCAATTGTCCTCATTTCACTAATCTATACATTTAATGACGTCACACAAGGCCTCAAGTAGACCAATTAGGAGGATAGCATGACCACCCCCTTGTCCAACCATGCTGCACACCACTTCTCTACCAAAGTACTGATTCTAAGTAAACTGGAAAAGTTTAATTCTTTCTCTAGTTATATCGATGAACACTTTCGCAGCACCTGTGGAATACGATTTTTGAATTTTGGCGCTTTGTCCGGATATATTATGACCAGTATTGTGTATTCACTCAAACATTACTTGTGATGAACTCATTTTGGTCAATCTGGCAATCCTGTCCATATATTTATGTCTATGTTTGTAGTGTTTTCGTCCGTAAACCCGTGATTTTGTTTCTCTTTATTTTTCCTACGTTGGTAAAATATTCTCCCTTTAGGGTAGTTTTGAGCAATAGAAATCTGAATAACAAACCCGGTGTTCACAGTGGAAATATCGAAAAACTACAATCCACAAAACTTGCGGTTACAGGTCCCTTTCATGTTGTCTTCCTGTACGGGTAGTGTCCATAAAATGAGGGTAGGTGTTGACGAGAAACTCTACAGTCACACTTGCCATTGTATTTACATAATGTTCTTAGTTTAACACATAATTCTTTGATTTTTCCATTCCAAAAAGGTCTCCTTAAGTCCCATTCGGAGGTAGGCTAGATGTAACCTTGCTGTAGGATTGCGGTTACTTATTCCACTACAAATAAATATACATTAATACTCCATCTGAAAAAAGTAAATTGAAAGTTTCAATATTTGTGAAACTGATTGAGGGATTGTGGGTTTTCTTAATGTGCCACTTCCATATTACTGGTGAGTTGTTTGGAAATTAAAGCCATTACAACTTGGAAAGCAAATGAACAAGTGTTAAATTCTTTTTATCTGAAAATATTTAACAAAATATGTTTCACGGAAAATACAAAAAAATAATTTTTTTCGCCAACGTTCCTTTCATTATAGTTAACAACTGTGCCAAGTTTAAAGATCCTACTAAGCAAATTACGGAATCTCCCCCCAGTACTAATAGGGTTAAGGTGCCTTGGTCAAAGAGCAAGGAAACCGGGTTAATGTCAATCTCGTTCCAAGGTCTTTTTTCCCTTTTTTGATATAACTGCCATACGATATCAAAAAGAGAAAGAGGACCTGGATACGAGGTTGGGTTCAAGTGAACGTTGTGCTTATATTTTAAGTAGACGTGATTTTGTTCATGTATGATGAATATTCTTGGAATCCTGAAAATCAGGTCAGTTATTATAGGCGCGTGCTGTTATAAGTAACGGAGAGTTTTAATGTCCTTGGGGCATTATAGTAGCTCCCCATCCCTGCCAATGCCGCTAACTGGGATTAGCTTACCGCTAGTGATACGCGAAGCATGCTCTAACTTGCCCTCCCAAGGCTAATGCGATTAGCGATGGCTTCTAATGGATTGATAACGTTGTATGTTGTATTTAAAGCGTACTGATTCCGGTGTTCTCTCCATCCGGGAATCGAACCCCAACCAGACAAAAAGTCACATACATGAACAATGAAAAATTTCGGCGGACAAAATTTCCCCTAAAACATTTCTGTTTGTTTGCAACTAAGCAATCAAAAGCAAGCAAATTTTGTGAGAAAACGTTTGGATTCGTTCTTTTAAATAAAAACAAAATATCTAACCATTGAACAATATAGCGAGAAAAAGTTCAAAATATATTTTCGTTCTTAATGTGAAACTGTACCAAATCATCGTGTGTTAAATAATATAGCTAAATAAAAAGAAACATACATAAAATAAATTAAATTAAAAAATTTCCAGCTAATATTTCCAAAAATAATTTACCAACCCATAATTTTCATTTATTTACAAACTAAAAAATACAAAAATGTTGAAAATGTGAATAATTAAAAAATTAGATCGTTACAGCTGCGAACCAACCTTCTATGTTCCAAAGGTTTCAGAACAATATTATTGTCTTACATACACAGCCCTGCTATTAACTGAAAGTTGTAGGATCATACATACTGGCCTGAGTTCTATATTTAGCAAATCGAGAATGTTTCTACGTAAATTTATGGAACCTACTTTTTGTTTGAAAACCCAGAAATGAAACAATTAAAAATTTATTTTAGACGCGCATTTCTGTCCCGAAGATATTTTCTATTTTCGGTATAACACAATAATTTCTGGAAAGGTAAATTACCCTTTTTATTAGTACCCAACACTATTGTCCCTTATATGATATGAGGATGGCGGAATATATCAAAAAAGGAAAAAGGCCCTGGGAACGAGGTTGCCTTCTAATTACAAAGAAGGGCATGACTAGGTTTTGCTAAAATACGTGGCCCCGCGTGTTAAAGCATCTAAAAGAGTAATGTGAACTGTATATTATAAGACGTATATTCTTGAGATTCCGTATTTGACCATACCATCACCAAATGTCGATGCGAAGAAACAGCACTCGATTATCAACACGCATTATACGTTTCCGAAGTGAACAAGTTGCAGCTCTTCGACCTTTTTAGTATCTTCCTAAAAACAAGCATTTATTTTGGTTTAAAAAAATGATCCACATAATAATTTGTGACTGGGTACCAAAATAGTCAAAAAATGCTCCACAAATGATAGAAACAAAAAACATAAACTTTAGTTTACTAATTAACCTAACCCTTTTTAATGCAAAAGCATACCCCCTGGTTATATTAAGAATGCAAAAGCATACCTCCTGGTTATATTAAACTTCCCAATGGAAACCTTTATAATTCTATGAGAAACCAGGGGGTTATATTAAACTTCCCATTGGAAACATTTTTCTCTCCTAACTTCATGAGGAACCATCTCATCAGCTTTTACCAAATTTACTTCACCTTGTATTTTCAATAACAAACCCCTAAGACGCAAAGATCTTAGGTGCTTTGGAAATGAAGTAAACGTGATCCTACAGAACGGTTGGTATCTTGCTTGCTCTAGAATGGGAAAATTTGGATCTCAAAGATAAGAAAATTTCATTTGTTTTTCATGATACATTAGCTGGTGTGATTACACTAAAATTTCCTCTTAATACCTACACATATTCTCGTTCACTGAACACTACATACACATATTCTCGCTATATGAACACTACGGAATAGGGCTCAGGCACAGAAGGTGCCTAAAATTGTAAAAGGCTTCTTAAAAAACAATTTTAGTTGTAGCTAAACTGTGATTTACGATCCAAATCCCACAGTTGTTTACTACAATTCGTTTAGAAACAATTAATCAGGAACCTACATATGAAAATTCGTTCCATTTCTAAAATATTTTACTTTGATCATGATCAGAGGTTAGTTCCATTTCTAAAACACTTTACTTTAATCACGATCAGAGGAGCTTCACAGCTCAAAAACGATTTTTTTAAGCGCAGCCCGAACAACAATCTCACAATACACTAGTTTTATCCTGTTTAAATATTTTCAGAAAACCGAATTCACGGTACGCAAAATTCTGACCGCAACAAAACATTCAAATCTGATTTAATTAGGTGGCACCGTTCTCTTTCTGGCATTCTCCCTGTGAAAGGCAAAAAAAAAGATTTCTTTATATATACCATTTCGCAGGCACTAAATATTAGAACAAAAATTCAGCAAACTTTGTTAAAGCAGGTCTATAAGTGTAGTTATTTGACTAACCTGTGAGTTTTCATCATCAGCATGCAACTGCCCTACAAAGAAAATGAAATGTACCAATGAAGTCCTTAATGATACCAGTATGTGTATTTAGCCATTGCAACACGTTCCTAATTTTTATGAGCACTAACATTTCGTGTATGTTCACTTGGAATAATGTGAATCCGGTTCAGTATAGATAGCGTTCTTTTTAATAATCGGATTGCAGGCCGAATCAATTCAATAAAACCAGCTTGAAAATTACAATTGCAATTACCAAGAACGAGAAGATAGAGTAAAAATAATTAACTGCTAACTTTTTAAGCATTGGAGTACTTGGCGAAATAACTTTTATTAGTAAGACCTAAAGAAAAGTTTTGAAACAAATAAAATAAAACTTGGTAATAACCTGCACGACTCGCTAGAGCCCAGGCCACTGGATCGTCCTCCTCTTTCTCATCATCATCTGTGTCTTCAAATTCATAGCGTACAACCTCCGGCGGTTTACGACGTATTCTCCGTCGCGGAGGCTTTTGTCTTTGATTGTCTTCGTCATGTCTGATGTGGGTTTGACGAAGTTGTTTATTGACGTGTTCCACTTTCTCGTCATAAAATTCGTCCGACAGATAATCCGATGGAATGTCACTCAGTCCTACGTACGAAAATGCGTTTTAACGTCATAATCATAATCGTAAATACGTGGCTTATAGAACGTATTTCTGCGTAAATGAATCCATAGGCTAATATCTTTCAAAATATCATATTAAAGGACTTTACATGAGGGGAGGGTTATGTTTTTTGCGGTGGGAAGAAATACGCACATAAATAAAACTCAATAATTGACACTTTCGACTTGTAACAACAAACTGGCTGATTTTCATAGAAAACATTAATTATTGAATTACAACAAAACAATTTGTTACGTTTCGTTCTAAAGACTAAAGGCTGTTTTTCATACAGCGATCTTTTCCACTCGGATTTGTTTTCGTGGCTATTGCCATATTCTGCTCAGGAAAAGTTGAAAAATTTGCGCGGTTCGCGTCGAATAAACAATGGAAATCAAGTTCGCTTGAAAAAGACCGCTGTATTGAAAATACCAAAGTTCGTTAACAAAATTTATTTATTAACATGTCGATTAACTAAATTTTACAAAGGTGAGAGTATCGAGTGTGTGAATAGGTCGTCCTCCTCACTATGCCATGATAGCAATTAAACCCGTAATCTCTTGATCACCAATACAAGTGGCTACCACTTGATACACATATGTGGGGCTGTAGCAGAATAGAGTGGTTAAGCAACCAAGATCCTACGACGACGACGTAAAAGATTCCAACATCGTTGGAGTACAAATTCAGCTACCCAATTTGTAGTTGAGCAAAACAAAACATTCAAAATAGCTGATTTCTATCACCTTGATCAACTACGCAGGAAGATTAGACTTTAATGGTTCCTAAAACCTAACCAACTACAGTACATTCGGCGTATATCTGCGACGACGAGAAATCCGCTGTTTTTTACGTTGTATAATTTCTACGATGAAGCAGGGCGACATACAGGTGAGAAATATCCTACACATCCTAGGATTCCAGAACTCCTGTACTACGTCGTCGTCGTAGAATCTTGGTTGTTTAACCTCTCTAATGGCAGAGAGTTGGACTTGCAATCTACAGGTTACGAGTTCGAATCCTAGCCACGACACAGTGCGGAGGACCTTTTCGCAAAATCCACAAGTCAGGTTGATATGCCTGTAATGCAATATGCGTAAGTTCTCCTGTGGTGCAGTATTGTACAATGCGCATGTTTGTAAAGCTCTCTGAGCTGAAAGTTTAGAAAATAACCCCCAAAACTACAGCTACGAATCCATACAATACGCACCTTCGTCAGTATCTCGATGATGAATATACATAGCGCGTTCTTTTGAAGCAGCAGCTAAGTCTTGTTTACCAGCATCTAAAGCCAGGTAATGAATATCCTATATGGAAACATACAACAAATTGATATGATAAGCACATACCGCATGATCTGCTAACACATAGTTGTACTGTTATGAAAACACACAACAAACTTATATGATAAGCACATACCGCATGATCTTCTAACACATAGTTGTACTGTTAATATATCAACAAAAACGATGAACCCTTCAGTGTCTGGGTTCCCGGAAATAAATTAAATAAGTATTTCTTTGTTGTTTTCGTTTCCCAGTTAAATATTGGAAATAACAGGGAAAATAAAGTCATTAAAAGTTTGGAAAGAGCCCCCGGAAAATAAAGTCATTAAAAGTTTGGAAAGAGCCCCCCTGGTTCTTCATAAAATTACAAAAATGTCAAATAAGAAGTTTATGAGAGGATGGGTGTATAAAGAAGTTTATGAGAGGATGGGTGTATAAAGAAGTTTATGAGAGGACGGGTGTATAAAGAAGTTTATGAGAGGACGGGTGTATAAAGAAGTTTATGAGAGGACGGGTGTATAAAGAAGTTTATGAGAGGATGGGTGTATAAAGAAGTTTATGAGAGGACGGGTGTATCCATCCATTAGAATATTATATTAGATCAACAGCATTTTTTTGCATACCCATTATGTTTTTCCTAGTAAGGAACCCCATAGAAATTCAGGGGTCCGGAACTAATTGTATGTTGCCATCTCAACATGTAGTAAACTATTTTAATAAATTCTGGTTAACATCCTTTGTAACTGTTTTTTTTTTTTTTTTACAACACTAATCACACACTAAAGAAAACAAGAAGTCGGGTCGGCATATCATTGCGCGTTGCCTAAGTGTAAATTTATGAAATCCAAATGCACAAAAGAGCACTACGGAGAAGGGTGTTCGATTCAACATAAAAGACTGTCTGGTTCTGCAGGAGTTTAGGAACTGGTACATGAAAGAGAAGATCCACAGCAGACCAAAGTCTGCACAGGCTTCGCGGCACAGTCAATAACAAAATCTAAATAACTAAAAACATGGACAAATACTTTCACAGTACAATCAAACCACTGCAAACATAAAAGACAGTAAGCCCACAAGGCACAATATCAGTAAGGTTGTCATCTCCATATAAAAGCAAATTCGTGAGAAAAGAATCACTGTACGGTAAAAGTAAAATTAATATTTGGTGGAGATTATCAAATAAATTATTTCTTTGTTTGGAGTACGTAGCGAAATGCAGCAGGAAATACGCAGTTGTTTCGATTACATTGGTTTGACATAGGAAGGGATCAAGAGTGTCAGCAATGTTATGACAGAATTTGTGTTACCGCAGGTGACTAAAACCTAACCTTAGTCTTATTACAGCTTTGATGTGTATCATGTGGTGGAGAATATTATGGATAGGATTTGAAATTATTATTATACGTATCCCTGTATTAGCTTTGGATATTTTCTCCTTTAGATGATGTATCAAGTATCATACCAAAATGTTTATGGGATACTATATCATTTCCATTAAAACATAAAGTTTTAAAACATAAAACATAAAGTTGACAGACAATTTGAATTTGGAGAATTGGACTTCCATACCTTGCTTATACGGATCGGCATTAAAAGACATTTTCCATTGGCAGGCCCATTCAGATATTCTCCCAACATCACTATTCAGCTGGTTGGAACACAAAATATTATCAGTCATTACTGAGAAAAGAGATGTGTCATCAGCAAATACTTTAACGGTGCACTTTAGACCGTATGGTAAATAATTTGTAAATATGAGGAAAAACAGGGGAACTAGTATAGAACGTTGTGGAACCCCAGCCAACACAGCTTTCCAAGGGGAAGTTTGACCATTCAGAACTATAACTCTCTGGAATGGATTGGAAAAAAGTATCGAATGAGGCATAATAGAGGTCCATTTACCCTGTATGATTTTAATTTACACAAAAACCCGTCATGCGAAACTTTATCAAGATATCAAGGAACACACAACGTGTGTCCAGAGAGGGACACACACAAAACGTTTTGAAATGTCATGGGTAATAGCTAACAATTGAGAAACACACGAGTCCTTCTTTCCAAAACCGGATTTGCCACTAAATACGTTATTATCCTAAAAAAAGAATACATTGTATAAAGATGTATTTTTCAAAGATTTTCCCCATTATTGGCAAAAGGGACATTGGTCTATAATTTTTTAGAATAGTTTTCCTTTCCTTTTTGTGAACAACTGGGCACCACATTTGCTGGATTCCATTTATCAGGATAAATTTCACTTTTAAGAGAACTTTCAAAAATTATTTTCAGCGCATGAGGTATAGAAGGATCGCATATCTTCAACAGAATAGCGAACACCATTATACGAATACAGAAGTGACGCCCATATTGTATCAAGTGTCCAAGCATAAAAAGAACCATGTTTTTAAAACTTTTACGGCAAACATAAATATTTTAGTGTCTTAGTTACTATGATTGTACTTAAGTTGTTAAGTGGATATGTGCAATAAATCAAGAACGACTGTAGTTGTTTAAGTGGAAACCTGGCATGAACGCAAATACCAATGTTTTCTCAATTCTTAAATCTTTGGTAGACTAGATCTCGTCTGTTTTATCGGGAAATCGAATTCAGGGAAATTCGCACACGGCATGAAAAGGAGAAAAAAGTTTAACTCAGATGTTTACATGTTTACTTTTGGTTAATTTGGCACCTTTTGCAAAATATTTATGGCCGGGATTGTAGAAATACAATTTTGTGTAAGCAAAAATGCAAAATGTTGTTATGTTATGTATTCTTCTTTAAAGCCGGTGTAACAAAAGATTTTTCATATAAGTTCTGAGTAAAAATCATAGCTCGTGATAAGTGGAGCTAATCTAAACCGACTACCGAAAATGAAATACAATTTACTACATGTGCATTTTTCTCCATCCCAGAATTTAATCACATTTTTAAAAGATTGTGGAGTTTCACTGCATTTTATATGACTTGGAAAAGAGTCCCAAATTTTTGGTCCAAGTGATCTTAAACTTTTTGTACCAAAAGTTGTTTGGTTAATTTTTTGTACAATTAAATTATTTTGATTTTGATTTTGAACTGGCCTCATGCTTTCGCATAAACAAAATATACTTTTATTATACGGATGACTTAAATCGTTTATGCATTTATAAATCTTCGTACATAAAGATTCGAGTGTGTAGACGTTCATACTTGTTTTACCTGTTTGTATAAGAAGTTCTTGGTAAGTACTAGTGTGATTGTTATACAGAAATCGTAAAGCTCTCTTTTGAATATTTTCTACTTTATGTAAGGATTTTGTTGATGAAAGTGCCACACTAAAGGACAGTAATGGTATGGAACTAGTTACGGGTACCATTTTAGATGAGATTAACTTCATTCCAACATCAAGAGCCCTTTATTAAAGTTGTCTCGCTTGCCTCTATTTGCGACACTCACTGACAGTATAGAACGTACAGATCCACCAAACGTGTTTTGTTCACGAAAGCACAATTCTGATTACTATGAGTAAAAGGAAAACCTCAAAAGCCTGGCCATGATTATAGAAATCCTTTTCACATCACTTCAGCCAGACTAAAAACATAAAACGGTTATTTAAAACATATTTGCTAACCATAAACAAGTCTTTCGCACCAATATCTACAGCCAACAAAAACGCCTTCTCAAATCTGTAATGCCTGCAAATGAAAATTATTTTTATAAATTGCTATAGCTACCTTATCTAAGCTAAATGTGTTACATGTGTTATAAATAAACGATTATAAAATTTTACATCGCGCATATGTGAGGCAGATATTAAATAAAGATTGATGTCGCGAAAAAATATAAATGGTCAAATCGCAAAAATAATTACACAAAACTTTCGTGTAAATATAATCAAGAAGTTATATTTGATATCGTAAAATTGCGAAGCATCCAGGTAAAACAATTTGTTTCGAAAACAAATATGGTGAAAAATCGTGAAATTGTGAAAATTAGTACACTAAGGTAGTAGAAGCTCCAACCGAACATAACATTGGATTCTTCAAATTATTTAGTTATTCGAACTTTTACTCCCGTCCCTTTATAAAAACCGAGGGTCTACTGTAATTAAATACTAGCTTGCTCATGTCTGGTTAATAAAAACATCTAAGAGGTTATCGAAAGTTGCATAAACTAAAAAAAACAAGCACATCACACAGGAAAGAAGTGTCTCTATAACATACAGGTGAGTTAAAGCCTGTATTTTATTTTAAAATATTTCCTGCTTAGACGCATCCGGAAGGACCTTTAGCAACATCACTGTACGTTGCTGTGATGAAGCTATAGTTATATAGTTAATTAATCTCGCATAACATACATAGAATGTGGCTTCATACATTATTCGAGATAATATTTTATCAAGGGAAGTAGAAGAAGAGGAGCTATTTGTCAAATATTACCTCAACAAATGATGAAAAAACCTCCGAGCAACTCTGCTGATGTCATCACGATACTGCAATATTGTGCTTTCATTTAAAGGACGAACTGGTGCATAGAAGCTTCCTAGGGCATCCTCGATGCATGCTACAATGAATACGAAAAGGATTAGAATAAATTCAGTAACATCTACTTGGGATTTCTACTGCTGCACACACGTGTGAAACGCATACTAACAAATAACCAGCAGCAAGAATGTGGAGTTCCATTACGATAATGCTTTTATTGGGTGACACAAACATTTTGATTGGCTCGAACGTCATTTTGATTGGGCAAAGCTTCATTGTGATTGGATATATCACTTCCTCATAGAAATGTGAAATTCAAACGCTATACATTACCTACCTTCTTTGCTCGCATTAAAAGGTTGTTTGAAAACATGATCTGTAATCAATACCAAACTCTGAAAACATTGCATTCCTGATGTGTTCCAATCCAAGGAATTTAGCAACGTGACAGCCTAAAAACATTATACAGTACCTCTATATCCATAACCTGTTTGACTAGGCCCATGTTTTATTTTAATAGCAGTAGTTCAATAAAGTCTAGTTTTATTGCATAGTCCATCACAACGCAATGTTTTCTCCAATGAATTTAACCTTTTAATGCGTGGATGTAAATTAATTATATTTATCTTCTTATATAAAATCTTATAATTAAACAAGGAACCTGGGAATCTTATCTATCAGCTTTCATGAAATTTCTATTTCCAACAATTAACCCCCTGGAAAAATCAACACCGCAAATAGATTAGTAATGATTTAATTAATTCCAGGGGACAGGGTTAAATTATTAATTCGAGGGGACAGGGTTAAATAATTAATTCCAGGGGGCAGGGTTAAATAATTAATTCCAGGAGACAGGGTTAAATAATTAATTCCAGGGGACAGGGTTAAATTACTTTCATAAATTACTTTTGTAACTTGTGTGCTTGCAACGTAAAAATAAGTTATTTTGTACAAATATTATGGGTTGGGGGTGAGAATAGACGAGCTAATAAAAGCTTTCGAAAAGGTACATTTTTGTATTTCTATGTGCTGGTTATGTGGTATTTTCATCAAACACTTTAATGTACGATTTGGTGGTACTCGAAAACTTCCACAATCCTACTATACAGTGTTCTTGTAGAGTTACCGGGCGTAAAAGCTAATATACTGGATTGATATTAAAGGAGAGGTCCAGTGATAAAAATCGACAAAAAATTTTTTCGGATTCAGCAACTAAAAATTGATAAAGACCAATTATTTTCTTATTTCTAGTGATTTTCTGTGTTTAGCAGTAACGATGCAAACTTTTAAATTTTGCGGACCGCGCAAAAGCAGCTATCAAATAAATTTTGTGACCTCATTGTCGACACAGTTCAAAAAATCTTAAAAGACGCGTGAACGAGAAGTTTCAAACAGGCTCTTGAAATAAACTTTATTTAACGGTAATTTTTTTAATAAATCATGTATTCTGGTGACTTTAAATGTTAACATCATCTGGGGAATAAGAAAGCTCACTTTCCCTTCTTCCAACAATGAAGACCAAGAAGAAATAGAAGAAATATCGTTTTCCCTCATAGGCTTGAAGCCGTTTCAATTTGAACCAATCGCTTTCCCTCCCAACAAAGGTTCTGACCTCTTGCAATTTTTTATCAAGTGTGCTCAATCTAAAAGGAGCCGCACAAGTCCATGCCGGTGAGCAGTAGTGAAAATGTGGCATGACAAGTGCATAAATCAGTAGTTCTTTTGTGAACTTGGTCAAACAAGGAGCAATGGAATTTATTTTGGATAGTTTTAAAGACACTTTTTGTTTGATGTTTTTGATTTGGTAGTGCCATTGCAGATTCTCATCATAAACAACTAATATTTTATTTTTATCCTTATGCTCAAGAGGAATACCCATGTACCTGACACATTTATTGTCAAGACCTTTGAGTTTATTTTTGTTCCCAAAAAAATACACTCGGTCTTTTAGTGCTGATGGTCATTTTGTTTTGTTTAAGCCATCTGTCAACATTTGTCATTTCTAATTCTAGATTTGAAATTAGCGTATCCACATTTTCGTGAGCCTGTAAAATAATTGTATCATCTGCATAAATATGACAATACGAATTTTTTATTTCTGATTTTAAACATTTATGTAGAGCAGAAAAAGTAGGGGACCTAAAACTGAACCTCGAGGAACACCATAAACATCCTCTTGTAACATATCAGACTCCACGTTGTTTATTAATGTGAGCTGTTTTCTGTCGGAAAGGTATGATTCAAACCAATCAAGAGAAGTGTCACGAAAACCAAAGCACCCAAGTTTTTTTAGTAGCATTTGATGGTCAACTGTATAAAGGCCTTTTTGAGGTCAATTAACACAGCACCGACTCTTCTCTTTTTATCAAGCTGATCAAGAATAAAATCCGAAA
>JANTOQ010261031.1:0-13297 GCA_027564595.1 Bythotiara depressa | reverse complement strand
TAGATTCACTTATGATAAAAACATCAAGGTTTGTTTGATGTAATAGAGGTTTTATATTGTCAAGTTTAGATAACAGATCATTATTATTTAAATGGGCTATCCGATCATGAAAATTGTTGTCATTAGAAAGTATGACATTGTCTGGATCATCTGTAAAGCCTTCTGGGAAAAGCAATTCATTAGATAAACATGGGATACCGATGAAATATAGTTCCCTGTCAGGAGAGTAGTTTAAAAACTCCCTATATTTTTTGGGTGAAATATTCTCACAAGAAATGTGAGCCCAGAGACCACATTTATCACATCATAGAGCCCTATGGTTTTTAGCCACGGGTTTTAGGCAAGAGGAACATGGGTTCATAACAGGCCCAGTGTTTAATTTTACCAAGATGCATCATACCAAATTCAGAAATACAAGAACTGTAAAGTAAAAGGAGGAGCCTGCTTGAAGCTGGTAATAAAACTATCAAAAATGTTAACGTTCCCGAACTAACATTCATAAACGATGATATCATACCAACAAAAGTTTACGTTTACGAAGTTGTGTTTTTTGGAAGTGTCGCGTTAATAGACTTTGCTTCATGACGCGTTATCATGTAGGCTTGTAAATATATATATATGCGCATGCGCCAACTGGTGGTGGTGTGTGTTCAGCGGTCCATTGACTTGTTTTGTAAAGATAAGACGCGTGCGTCATACAGTAAATTATGGTGTTTATTTATTCAGTCCTCTTTATCAAAATTAAATTGATCACCATTCCCTAATTAAAGAACTGAGCAATCTTGGATTTTCAAAACAGTTTCTTTATTGGCCTTCTATTCTACCTACCTGACAGGGCACACTTTGTGAAAATAGATGCCTGGAAGACCCACAAAATACATACTTATCATGAAGTGGCCCAAAGGTCAATACTCGGTCTAGTAATTGTCAATCTCTACGTAAATGACTTACAGGGCAGTCTAAACACTACTACAATTAAGTACTCCGATGACAACACCATCTATAAATCATGTCATCCCAACAACATTCATACAACATCACTCAAGATTACTACGTATTTCCAGCGAATTCCGTTTAACCATATTAAGCCTGGGAGGGGATCATTTTTGCCCGCGCGAATTTAAAACATTAATAATTTTTGATCGCATAAAGTTATTAACTTGAAATGTTGTGACTTTTCCTAAGTCTCTATAAGATTAAGAAGCATAATGGCGCCAAAAGAATTCTGCTAAAAATATGATGAAATACCAAATTCTCCGTACGGCTTTATTTTATGTTTTTAACAATAGAGGGACTGATTTTAACATATTTACTTATGTTTGTAGCATAGATGATTATATAGTTAGAAAATATTTCCTTATAAAAGGATAATCAATGCACTTACTGTAAAAACACCGAAAAAACTCATGTAAATTGCTGACGTCTGGAGCACCTGTTATAACGTCACGGGTCAAATATTTTGACCTAATTCTCAAGATAATTGTCCATAGTGACAATGGTAAAAATTAATTCCACAGATCTAGAGATATAATAAGATTTGTACCGCGACAAACCAAATTGCTCTCATTCCATATAGCAAAGCCTAGGCTACAAAAGGTGTTTCATTTCTTTTTTTATTATGGTATTTCGATTTTTATCGTTAGGTTTTTCGAGAAAAACAATACGTAAAAATGAATATTTTTCGATTGTATTTGTCATTATTCTTTAATGAAGTATTATTTTAAAAAACGGAGACACCCTTTGGCAAAGGAAAGAAAGACGCTTCGATCATGCGTTTTTTATGAAAAAATGTTCACGTGGAGGGACTTGGAGCTCGTTTTACACGTGTGAACAAAAAATGTTAATAAGTTTTTCTCTTTTCCAAAATAAATCCAGGAAAAATGATCATACCATTAGGTAAAGGAATAATACAGGATTTAGAAAATATATACTTTTTTGAGAAAATTATTTGAAAAAAAGGAGAGATCTTAATAATACTGAACATGTATAGCGTGTGTATGCAGTATCCTTAATTTGTAGTTTTGTATATTCATTTTTATGCCAATTCATTGTTTTTGATGCCAAAGTCACTCCAGATAGCTACTACTTTCTTTCTTTCTTTTTTTCTCGCTATATCTGCTCACTGTTAGTTTGTAGGCTTCTCCATTTTTAGACGTCTTAACATCTTATTTACTACCGATTGTAAGGCAATCGAGGCACACACTTTCTGTTCGAGGGCGTCATGCGAGCACTGTTAGTTCAGTCACAAAGTGCCAAATTTACCAAATGTCTTTAGTCTTAAACCGAAATAAGTTTAATCAATAAATTATTATAAATAAAAAAGCTTTCTTGGGGCATGCTAATTAATCTAAATAGTTGTGATTAATTTTTACTGATAATCGGTCACTGTAGTATAAATGAATAATTGCGGATAAAAATAACTGGTATATTACTACTACCTTAGCGTCACTAAAACCGATCACAACCCGTTGTTAAGTGCGTTATTAAGAGCCAAAATGTTTACAAAATTCATAAATTTCACAGCACTGTTACAAATAGGCATTTCGAGTAATTTATGGCGTTTTATGTGGAGAATCAAATTCGTTCGTTTACGTTTTACATCTATATTGAAAGAGTAAACAGAAAAGGTTTAATCAAAGTAGTTCGTGTTTGTAAAAAAAGGCTTATGCTTTACTTGTGGCACGCAAATTAATCTAACTTATTTTTTTATTAATTTTGGAGCTAACCGATTACGGTATCCTTGTTGAATGATTACGCGTAATAATAACTGGAATATTACTACTATAAGCGCCTCTAAAACCGGTTACAACCCGTTGCTAAGGCAAGAGATCTGCACGCGGTGTAATAAATTCCAGTTTTTTCCAGGGAAACCAACTTTTATATGATCTTTGAGTGTGATAATCGGATGATAATTTACTTTCTAGAGAGACTACAATTTTCTTTCAAAAAATGTACGATTTTAAAGTAGGGAATTTTATGAGAAACCAGGCTGGTGTCTTATTAGCTTATACCAAATTTATTTCATATTACATTTCCAATAATTAACCTCCTGGAAATTAAACGGTTAATAGGAATATGATTTTTATGCATTTCGGATTTGTA
The DNA here is from genome assembly GCA_027564595.1 of Bythotiara depressa. Taxonomy (NCBI): domain Eukaryota; kingdom Metazoa; phylum Cnidaria; class Hydrozoa; order Anthoathecata; family Bythotiaridae; genus Bythotiara; species Bythotiara depressa. The sequence continues at coordinate 10,195 of JANTOQ010261031.1, read as the reverse complement.
AATAAACATTTTACTTTTAGATTTGAATTCTTTCTTTTAACTTGTCGTTATTAATAAATTTATTTTATTTTAATGGCGACAGAATAAACGACGATGTCAGTGTTTACATGTATATTATGTACATTATTGTATATGTTGTATATAACATAATACTTATGTAAATTGGAATCCTGTATAAAAAGTCATTAATAATTATTATAATAATAAAAAGAAGAATGATAATTAAGAAATTATTCAAAAAAATTTCTTGAGACCAAAGATCAAATATTTTTCATATTAATTAAATCTTTCAGAAGATTTTAAAAATTCTTTTGAAAATCCCCAGTCGTGTTACAGCAAAGAAACAATTTCTTAAGGATGGACTAAGGGACTGTTTGTTTGACTGTTTTCTTATACAACAGCTGTATTTGCGTGAATATGAAAAATCGCTTTTTCAGGAGGGATATAATTAACTTTCATATTAATGCAAATAAAATAATCAGAGAAACTGTTTGGGTCAGGGACTAGAATATTTTGTACGGAAGATATGGGAAAGGGATGACTCTATAGTAAAGGGGGTTAATTAGAAAAAATGCGTTGAGCGAATAATTCTGTTGTGAAATACACTAGTAAATAAATAAACAAAACAAAATAAAAATAAATGCTACATTACCATAATGAGTTGTATACTTTTTATGCCTGGTTGCTACAACGAATAAAGAAACACTGAACCTCCACCAAAATGATTTGATCTTCTACCTTCGTACTTATATATATAATCGTATGATCAGTGAAGCAGGCGACAGATTGGTTGTGTTTATTTCATTTTTGTCACACGCCATATTAATTTGATGAATAAACAATGTGGAAATTGATCGTAAATATTCTTTTGTTTGTGTGTTCAAGTGATGTGACCAATGATCTAAGAAATCTTATGGGTGCATTCCGATAGACGTATTTTTTTAGTTTCTTTTAAGCTCCCAATCTCTGTTAAACGCCCAGTTTTAATTAGCACTCACTCTTCAACCTGGCATTAAAAATAAGCGCCTACTCATTTACATTACGGAGGACAAAAAACGATAAGGCATAATCTTGGCCCTTGTTTTATTTAAAATATATTTACTTGCCCATGCCCAACCTTGTTACTTTTAGAAAGTGAATACTTCTTTCCAGAAATTACATCATCGACAATAAATAACATTAAAATAAATAAAAATACATTTTCTAACTTGGAATGCCCAAGATTGCCTAACACTTTAACGAGCAAAGTCAAATAATTGGTAATTTTTGTTTGTTTTTCCAGCGGGATAGAAAATAGAAAGATAAAAGATGAGAAATATTTCATTTATTGTCGCACCAAGAAATAGCTTAAACCCTTTACGAGGACTATATCAACCTTATGCATGGTGTGCTCTTTTACGACAGATGTTTACCATTTCTTTTACGCCTTAATAGTTTTGTAAAGAACAAGAAAATAATGCTATCAATGCAAAGAAATAATTTATACAGCTTGTAAAACGTTCGTAAATCAGTGATCCTGTAATTGTTTTCAAACGGTTCACTTGCCAATAACAATTGAATATGCAGTAATTAAATAATGCGGAAGAAAATTTATTTTAAAAACTATTGTTTTGCTTACCTTGCTCATAAAACGAGCTTAACACTTTAAGCATAGTGTATCCGGAAAGGAATCGAATAATTGTAATTCTTTGCTATTTTGCTAATTCCAGGGGGTAATTATCCGACTTTCCTGACGATGTCACTTTTTGTTTCTTTCAGGGAATGCTGCCTTTGAAGTTATGTAATGTTTTATTAGTAGTGTGTACATTACCAGTCCATGTTTTATCTTATTTTTATTTTTATGCAGTGATTGTTTACTGTAATTTAAAAAATACGTTGGAAATATAATGTCAAATAATTATGTTAGAATCTGACCAGACTCCCTGATTCCTCATCAATGTGTCAAAGTTACCAATAGGACGTTTATATATCAAGTTTAATATGTGGTTAATCATTAAGGATTGAGTCGTGCAGATTAATGATCTCGTGTAATATATATGCGTAAATTTCTTAAAATAGCAAACGTTGTTGAGGAACACGGTACGAGTTGATTTTCTTAGATTAATAGATATGGCCCAATTGTAGCGTAACGTAAATGTAAGGAAGGAAGTATAAAGAAAGAAAGAAACTGTTAACGTTATTTCCCTAAAATAAGAAATACACATAATCTATATCCTAGCATCCTAGTTAACTTCATACTAAATCACTGTAAACCTGTATATTTTTGCAATATGTGAAGCGATACAATTCCGAACGGTATATATTAAATATAAGAAAAGACGCACAAATTATAGAAACAGTAACATAATTTTTATTATTCAGAAATTATAAATTACAAAAAGCATATAGGTTAACCAAAATTAAATATAATACATGTAAGAAAACACAACAGACATAACAGCGCAACAGATATAACACTTCTTCTACCGCAAGGCACTTCTGTGATATCGCCAGAAGCTCGTGCTACTGCCAATATGTTACCCAGAACTCCTTGCGTGGCATAGGATGTACATATACATCATGCGATATTTTGTTGAACAACCCTGGGACGTATATACTATACTACGAAGTTCTGCGTGTTTTAGTTTACTCAAAGTTCCTTGTTACTATAAGAATGAATTTAAAAGGAAACTACCATCAGTATATTTGATCACATATAAACACTCTCGCACCATTGACGGGGGTGGCATATCGGAAATAAAGATATACAATATTTTTATTTTGACGTTACTGTGAAGAGCTTGGCCAGACACACAATTATGAATGTGTCAGCCTCCGAAATACATTGATTACCTAAAAACAACGATGTAGAATTAAACGATCAAGATGAAAACTAAATTTTGCCCGCTCTTACGTTTTAAACTTTTACGTTGTGGATTAAAATTATAAATAATGAAAATTGGAATCAGAATACATAAAGAGTGTAAAATCGTAACAGACTTCGACGAATGAAGGAATTATTAAATAAACCTCTTCAACCTTCAACAACAAAAACTACTCTGGAACTTCATTTGTATCTTGACAACAAAGACTTTCCGTATAAGTGAACATTCGTCAACATCTGCCACTACATTAGTTTATACTTCAGATTCTCTGCGATTCCTCCTGTTCACTAGCACTGCAACCAGTTCCATTTGTAACACATTTGACTGGGTCACGTTCATTACATTCAGTTTTGATACTATCTGCTCTAGAGTTTTTACCGGAACTGTCGCTGCTTTCTGAAGAGTTTTGACAATTGCTATTTGACACGCTGTGAATGTTTAACTAGTTCAGTATGATTATAGTCACTGAAGGGTAAATTTTATGCAAGTTGGAATTGGAAAATGTGAAATTATTCACTATCAAGATTCTAATGTTTTTAAATTTATGACTTTATTTATGACTTTATCACTTGGTTTCATTAGGACCCAGTAGTTTTTACTTTGGCGCGACGTTTAAAACGTTAATAAATTTTATAAATTTGAGCAAGTGTAATTCAATTTCCGATTCACTGTACAGGTAAAGAATGTCAGTTTTAGAATACAATTACTAGACAGAGGATTATATGTAAATTTATTATTTTTGTTTCCTTCCCCTTTAAAACCAATACATCGCAGAGTGCCATTATACCAACGTTTTACTTTGAATCTCGATTTTAGTATTTGAAGTTGCTGGGTCCTTTAATCTCTTAGTAGTACTGTTGCTTATCTCTTGGAAGAAATTTACTATTGTTGCTTATAAACATGTTGCTTATATAAAGAAACGTGCATAATAAAATAATCTGGTCGTGTTCCCCGCTTTTACAAATAAGTGTGTAAATCGAAAAGTGCGGAACACGGAATCGTATTAATGACACGAGCACAACTCGATCGAGTTCCCCGTTCCTGGGTTTTATGTTCCTAAACGACAACGTGCATCTCTCGATTCCTTAAGTCGTCCGAGTTCCCCGCTAAGAAAAAAGGGCGTGGCCCGTGGGGAGAACTCGTAAAGCGGGGAAATCGATGCGGAAAACTCAAAGCAGGAAACTCGAAATATAGCAGCCTGTTCTTAGCTTTGTGCATTGTCGAGAGCAAGTAGATTTCTACCTTATCATGGTAGCGTACCGCTAGTATGTTAATGTTACGGAGGAGAGTATGATACCCTCCCGGAAAAGGTTTTTGAAAGGTTTTTGAAAGATTTTGGCAGGGTCTATCTTGAGTTTCTAGTAGCAGCAACTTCGTTTTCTTGTACCACTTGTGTACCAGTTGTTTACGTACAATCTGTATCTAAACGTAAGCAGATCTTTCATTAATGATGTCACTACTGCGCCAGTTCTTCCAATTCGTTTCTCTAGAAAGCGATCTTCTGCGGTAACTTCGTACGAATTACCAAGCTACTCAAACGTATTCACGGTGATCCAAATTTGTCATATATGCTAAACATTTTGATACCAAAGCGGGCTCGTTTATTTGGTATCTGAACCATAACAGGAGTTCTTCATTAACTGCAACTTACTCCGTAGGAATATAAACACTTTTAAACCTTTTGGTAAGATGATCAACTACGGGTCTGATTTTAAACACATTGTCTCTATTCGGATCTGTTATATACTGTTATGTATTGGTTTCTTGAGAAATTAATTCATAGGATTCATCTTCAAGAAATAAATTAACAAAGTGTATGATATCAGGTTCTGGAGGGAACGGTACTTGTATTTTCCCTTGGGATATTACAGGATCTTTAACACCCTCTCTCGTTCTAATACCTCTTCTACTAATTTCTGTCCTGTTTCTTTCTTTACCTTCGAAACGAGCAGGTATAATTTCTTCATTCACGTAACATTCTAAAGATGCAGATTCTAGCTCTGATTCGCTTTCTGAGCTTCTGTTAAAATCAGAATCAGAATCTGCCAACAAAATCTGTTTTTTTTTTTTGTTTTTTTTTGCTATTCAAGTTAGGTATTATCATCTTACAAACAGTCACATACACAACACTGCACCATTAGCTGACGATGACAATTAATGTATATTGCCAGTCTAGTGGCGCAAACAACTTATAACATATAGTGGGCGTGGTCCGGCGACGACAACAGCTCACTTCACGTAGAAACGTTTCCCAATGTCTCATCCGTAAACCTCTATACAAGATGGAAATCTTTTACTTCAACAGGGAGTCCAACCCGGGTCACTCTGTCAAAGGCGAAAGCGTTAAGTACTACACTGCAGATCCACAAAAGCCGGTCCATCTTCCTCAACTGAATATATATTTATGGTCGTATCATGTTTAGTATCTACAAGTAAAAATAACTTTTTCTTTTTGCGTCTTTCGTTTACAAAATTAAGTTGTAGCGCGTTCAAAATTTTATAATAATGAAATAAACAGATCTATTATCTAAGCAACCTAATACATAGATCAAAACGTTAATATAACAGCCTAAGTGAAGTAAAATTAAATCTAATCACGACGTATATTTATACGTCTCGCGTGTGTTGCGGCAAAACTATGCGGGTTGTTCAGAAAGTACTTTTTAAAAACCTTTGACACGCAACGGAATAAAGAACCATGCAAATAACCGTTTTATTAACTGGGTGATACCTTAAGTAGTTAGCCCTTGTATTAACGGTGGTTGTTCATCACTGTTTGACAAGGAGGTAAGCCTTGCTTATCTCTGAGTTGGTCCATTTCGGGTATTTGCATCGTCCTGAAATACATAGGTTAGTAAACGTAGGAAAGGTTTTTCAAGAACATAAATAAAGGGCATGTGCAATACGTACAAATTTCCCGACGCTACATACACCCATGTTCTTGTTTTGTAAGCTTATAAATGAGGCTTAATCATGAAAAACACTAAATATCCAAAAGAAAATTAACCAGGATTATAGAAATTAAGAACCTCAAATTTTTAATACGACACGAAACGACATGAAAACTAATTCGCTGCCAACGTTTGTAGTACCTAGCCAAGACTTAGTTTATTTTCTCATCAATTTATCCAAAACACTCGATTTCTACACTCCGAACCAACTCATCCCGTATTTAATAATTTTATGAACTTAAACAATCTATATAAACATATTAGCCGTAAAAACCTGCTGGAAATCTAAAAATGGCTTTTGTATTGATTAAATTCTTTCCAACAGAAAACACTACTTTCAACTTTCTACTGGTATAGAAACTGGATTAAGTGAGTGCTAATATATACAAGGTATACAAAGATAAAATATATAAAGTTACCACCAGTGACTGTACATTATATGCGATTTTTTAGTAACGAACAATTTTTAGCAGAGCTACAACTTTATTTTTTTATTGTTAGACTACACCGCGCCAATAATCGGCCACGTATCACAAAAGAGCTTTGGATGGCTATCATGAAACGGTCCAATCAATCCAATCCAATCCATCAATCCAAGATGGTGGACGGTCACGGAACATGCTCGCTCTTACGAGAAATGAAGTAATTCACGTATAATGGTGTGCTTGCTGGTATACATTATGTAAATAATTGATAATATGAACGATGATTGAAATTAATTAATATTTTTAGTTAGATGTTTTTCTTATGTATTGTTTATGTCTGCTGAAATGCCAGAAACAAGAGCACAGGTTGCTGTTGGTTCAAACGAACCAGGTACTAGTTCTAATGTTGAGATTTTTTATTTTTTTGAAGAAAGATTTACTGAAATGAAAGACGAATTTTTAGAAGTAAAGAACGAAATGAGAAAGGAAATCAGGTCCTTGTTAATAAAATATGAAGATCAGATCAAAGTACTAGAGTCAAACGTTACTATGTTGCAGAGTCACGTGAAGACATTGAAACAGTCCAATGATAAATTACTTGCAGCAGTTGAGGAAGAGTATGGAAGACGACTATGCTTACGCATTGATGGTGTTCCTATAGCTAAGAATGGGTCAGCGTCGGATGTGTTAGAAAAAGTTCGTGAGATAATTAGTGAAGTTGGTGTAGATGTTCCTGATGTTGTCGCGGATAGGACACATCGAATTGGAAAAACCATAACTAATCGAAAATCGAAGAAAGAAACGAAAAGTGTCATTGTTAACATCGAATTGGAAAAACCATAACTAATCGAAAATCGAAGAAAGAAACGAAAAGTGTCATTGTTAGATTTACTACGTTCAGGCATTGAACGATGATTTATCATGGAAGAAAGTCAGCAAAGGATGTACGTATAAAATTAGATCTGACAAAATCCAGGTACAATTTACTAAAACACGCTCAGAGTTTGGTTGAAGGTAATGTGAAAGTAAAATTTGTGTACGTTGATATAGATTGTCAACTGAAATTACCTCCAATAAAAGTAAATTATAGATATTTTACCTCCCAAAATGAACTGGAGGCCATCTTAAATGAACTTTGAATGTTTTTTTTTTTTTTTTTAATTGACGGATATGTTTGTGTTATTATTTTCTTTATATTCCTTTATTTAGGATAAAATCCGCTTAAGCCTCATTATTGACTTCTGGTCAAACTTTAAAATAATCTGGGGTTTGTTTTTGTGTTTTATCATTCGCTCTCTAAATGCGAATTTATTCCTTCATAAACCATAACATGAAATATGTTCTTAATTCACTGCAATATTTATTCAAGCATACCAAGCATTGTATACCAGTATCTCCTGTATGGATTGCTATGTGCACTTTAACTATCATATGTTTGTTTTATTTATACTCTCTAATTGTGTTTATATGTATTATTTCATGTTACGTTTAAGTACATTTTTATATTTATTCGGTCCCAATAGAATAACACCAACTATTAATATTAATTGTATAAGATTTCTTTGATTTAACTGAGGTTATTAAAGAATTTATTGATGGTATCTATGGGTATATCAATTATCAATATAGGGCATGCATAGGAATGTTTAACGGTTTTAAATCTTCCAACCATTTATCTAGATTGCTGACTTAGTTAATCATTTGGTTTTTAGGTTTATTTATATTTTCAATAAAACTTTTATGGCGCGTTTCCGTTAAATCGCAAAATAATTTGATGATGTCCATCTTATTAATTTAATATTTATGGTATGCAAAAGCAGTACTTTTCTTGTCTTGGGATATCGAGACTAATCCCGGTCCAAATAATGTCAACTTACAGTCGCTAAGTATTTGTCATTGGAACCTTAATAGTTTAACAACTGACAACTTTGTTAAAATTCCACTTCTTCAAGCATTCCTTGCTATGCTTAACTCTGACATTGTTTGTCTTTCAGAGATATTCTTAGATTCGACTTACCTAAAGGATGATAATAGATTAAGTTTAACAGGTTATTCTTTAGTACGGGATGATCATCTTTCTAATACTAAGAGAGGTGGAGTGTGTATTTTTTATAAGGAAAATCTACCTCTAACTCCAAAGATTAATATGCCCTCACTTGATGGAGGTTGGCAATAAAAAATGTTTTATATAGAGGAATTTTTGAGAAATTCAAAAAAGATTGGGTGCAAACTATCATTCATATTAATAATAATAATCCATATCTTACTATATTTCTTGGTGATGTTAATGAGATCAGATCTATTATTCAGTCTCTCAATATTAATAAGTCACATGGTTTTGATGGTGTATCCATGTCTCGCGAATCAATAATTCTTCCTCTTAAAATTATTTTTGAAACTGCTATTAAATCTGGCATATACCCTGATGGATGAAAAAAATCCAACGTTGTACCTGTTCACAAAAAAGATAATATGAATCTGTCAAAAAACTACAGGCAGCACTTCTGCCTATATGTGGGAAAACATATGAAAAATGTATATACAATAACATATACTCGTATTTCAATGATAATAATCTTTTCTCACCATGTCAATCTGGATTTCGAAAACTAAATTCGTGTATATCTCAACTCCTTGTCATTACACTCGGAATATACAAAGACTTTGATGCTCGTCCTCCACTTGAAATTCGTGGAATATTTTCTGATATTTCTAAGGCATTTGATAGAGTGTGGCATGAAGGTTTAATTTTAAAACTTAAATCATATGGCATACAAGAGCCATTATTAAAACTCATGGCCCCCGAATAGCAAGCGCTAGCGAGCAGAAGGGGTGGGGGGGCTTCATAGAAGCCCCGCCCCTGAGAGATGTAGGTGGAGGAGCAATTCAAAATTTACGGGTTTACGATCATTTACCATCGTGGGTGCTTTTTTCGAAACATTTGTTTGAATTCGGGGGCAGATACTGATATAAAGTAGGGGTATTATAATGCGCTGAATCTTTAAAAACACGTCCTTCGTAGGTGGACCTTTCGCTGACTGACTTTGTAGAGGTGTTAGAGGGGGATGGGTCCGAAGCTGGGTGGCACGCTTCGTTTTTCTTCGTACATCGATGGCCATTTTGGAAGTTGAAGAGAAGTGCTGTCGGTAAGTGAATTTTTAAAAAAGAAATTGTCTTCAAGAAATTTTAACCTATCAGCCTTACAGAGAGCAAAAATTTATAAGAAGATTGCTACAAGAAAGCCCTCAAATAAAGTGAAAACAAAGGCTTAGTAGCAGAGAAACAAGCCCTGTTGAAGATGAAAAACAGTCTGTATGTGGGGAGACAGACAACAGCACTTTATGAGAGATAGAGAAAGGCAGTCTGTTTGAGGCAGACATCGGAACTCAAAGGAAGTAAATGAAGTTGAGCATATTGAAATTAAATGCGAAAGTCTTGATCTTTCAAGCTGTAATATTCAACACTTCAAAAATGCTTGTTTATAGCTAGCTACAGTTCACAGTCAGATTTCTTTTCGTGTCATGCTTGAACATCTGCTTAAAATTCCTTGTGAGAATGACTTTTTAGATTTAATTTGTACAAAAGGGGTGGAGACTTATAATCTCCGTTCCAATCCAAATTCTTTTAGTTTGTCTCTGAAGTAAGAGCACCAATATGGGAAGCTATAATTCAAGAATGCCCTTCTTTTCGTAATCGGCATTGCGATGCTCAATTCTCTGAAACATTTTCTGACAAAATTTAAAAAAATCTTTCATCGATAGAAAAAAGATTTCTTTTATTCATTCTATTATCTTCACGGATATTGTACTCATTGTAATATCAATACTGAAGTTTATATCACAGGAAATTAAACAATTACATAATTGGGCATATGTTTTAAGTCCGTACCAGCAAATACGATTACTCAATTGCAGACCCTGTGAGAGACAGACATCGACTCGATTTCAAATATTTA
>JANTOQ010260919.1:0-23084 GCA_027564595.1 Bythotiara depressa | reverse complement strand
TATTATGGAATTTATAATTATCTTTGTCGTAGAATTATGCTTTTTCTTTGTAATTAAACTTTGGCAACCAAAAAAAGCATTGGGGTTACCTCATAGCTGGATTATCATTACTTCCTTGTTTCTATCATCATAGTACATGCGGGTCATTCGCTGAGTAAAGAAATTTATATCACTGTTATTAATTTTCACTAACTACTTTTGTTTATACTCAGAAGCAGACAACAGAGCTGTTGTATGAACACAGGTGTTCTTAAAGATAATCTTCGTTTATATAAGATGCTGCGTATTGTTTACCTTTAGAACAATGTCATTATTTGAGATATATTCAAGCTGATTATGATTTTAAACTTGATTGCCATAATCAAAAGTAAATAAATCCTAAAATTTGATTGCTTATTATTTAACAATCAAGTCTAATGCTATTCGCTTAAAAATCTTTCAATTGTTTGACACGAACAGTTTTTGCTGATCTTCGCTGATCTTTACACTTGCTCCGAGCATGTTTATTACACTAAAGAAGATTATCTTTAACTGCCAGGAATTACGTTCTTGGATCAAATGAAGGGGGAAATTGAGGTTTCCTTAGAACACCTTGTTTTCACATGAAGCCATCTTATTTTTCTTCGAACAGCTCTTTTCCCCAGTGAGCGATCCTATATTTTTCTTTGAACACCTTTTTTTCCCAGGAAGAGAAGCTATTTTTATTAGGACACCTGCTAGGAACAGTCCACTTTTCCAGGAAGTCAGAAAATTAACAACAGCTCAATTTACCAAAAGTAAATTCTTTCTTAAAACTACGCAATTCTCCAGAAAAGGAAAACCTGGATTTTAAAACAACTCATGTCGCCAGGTAAGGGAAAATTATCATTCATCTAGAACAGCCATGGCTGACATAGAAACTTACTAATATTTTCGGGATAGCCAATTTCATAATTTCTCTAGAATAGATTCTCTATTTGTCAGGACTGACACGCCTCTAGAATACCTCCGTTCGCTGCTTTTGTATACTAAAGTGGCTGAGAGAGAAATTATTATTTTTTAACTCATGTGTTTTATTTTAATTCCAATAGTATCAGTTCTCCTCCTTTGAGACTATCACCGTCCATGAAAAGAGTTTGTATATTTACCATCATAACTACAAAGAATCGCGACGAGAAAAGTTGATGATGTTGGGAGAAGTTTTAATTTCACGATTAAAATAGATTCCTAGTCAATCAGTTTCTTTCGCTTATATTCAACAAGAGTCGCTATATTTTGTGTACCTTATTTAGCAGCATTTGTATTGGGATGCAAAGATAATCTTTACACACATAATATGTGAAGTACTCGGTATATATACTGGTTTAATATTTTATACCATCACGGTTTCAATCGTGGTTCCCCATGAAAATACAGAAGCAACCAGTATAGTTTTCAAAGAAAACAAATGTTACTAATTGTGAGGAGGTTCGTTCTTGACCAAATGAAAAGAAAAATCGAGGTTTCTTTAGAATACCTTTTTGCCCTGGAAGCGCTCTTATTTCTCTTAGAATACCTCTTTTCCCCAGGAATTGGTTATTATCTTAGAATACCTCTTTTTCCCAGGAATAGTGATTACAAAACACCTGTTTTTTTCTAGAGACGAAGTGGTTTATCTTAGACTAGTTCATTTTGTCAGGAAACGAAAATCACTACTTTAAAACAGCTCATTTCGCTAGGAAAATTGATCAATTATCTAGAATAGCCAGGCTGATATACTTCTAGAACACCTGTTTCCTAAACACCCCCATTGGCTACTTTCGAAAATAACCGATAAGCTATTTTGGTACTAATGTAAAAATTTTTTCTATTTCTCCACTGAAGAAGTTGTTCAACTCTTTTGTTGATGTTTAAAAATTTGTAAAATTTACTGCACTCCTGAATGTCCATAAAAACCAAATAATATTTGTATTGTAGCAACCAAACACTTCAACTTGAACACTTTTGTATATCTAATTACATAAAGGTTGAAAGCATTGTTACTTTGAGCAAGTTTGAATTGATTTGGAAATACAAGCATCCAGAACATCTGTTCTTAGAAAATAGGTGTTCTTAACTGCCAGGAAGTATGTTTTCTGAGCGAACTTTACAACAGTTCAATTTGCCAGGAATTTAGTTAAAATTCCACTCTTAGAACAGAAATATTTTCTCCTAGAACATCTATTAAATTTTTATTTTTAATTCGTTCGACTTTAAACTTAGTAAAATATTTATTCACCCCCTCCTCTATACTATCGGATTATCTAAAAAAAAAATGGCGCATTATTTTCGATGAAGTCAGCATATTTCACAGACCTACTGCAAAATGTTTGGTATATTCTTCTTCTATATTGCCAATATTCTTCTATATTGCAAAAAATGAACTATACTCTTAAAAGAATATTCAAATAAGCATAATTATGATTAATTTTGTATATATAGTGAATTTTGACGTTCTTGTAGTACTTGCAAAAAACGTCGTCAAAATTACATAGACATGTCAGAACGATGACGTCACGTCGTTGCAAGTGGCAGATAGATAATATCTAGGAAAGGTCCTACAATTTCATGGTCAACGGATATACCGTTTGCAAGATATTCAACAATGTATAACAGCCGCGGGCACGCCCCCCCACCCCCCCCCAATGTGAGTACGGTTAAAATACCTATATTATTAAATCAGATTTTTTGTGAAAGACACGTAAATATGATATAATACAGCATTTTTCAGAAACCGCGCAAAAATTATTTCACACAAAATCAGAAGGATATTTTAAACGTCTTATAAGCTAACTGTCCTGTACACGGCGTGCCTGATATATACAACATATTTGCCATTACAAATATTTTCTTTTTTCTTTCAGTATTATGCTCTTAGTGAGTGCGACGAAATTAGTCGTTTATCCATTAACTTGTGTGGTAAACCGCAAGAAGTATACGATTTGTACTTGTAACATACACTAACGAGATCAAGAGATTTTATGTTTACAAGCCATTCAAATCGCTTGCTGTTTTGTTATTCCTTACACTTAAAAGTTAACTAGCACTTATATTTCATCCCTTTGGCACAGTGTCAACAGGCAAAGGGAAGAAAACAACAACAACATTTAAATTAATACTACAGGAAGTTAATTTTCTCTCCCGTGAAAGAGCGGCGTGACGTAATATAAATATAACATAACACAGGAAGTATTTATCTGAATAACCATTCATGCATCACAATAGACAGTTTCACCGACAGTGACGTCACATATGGACTTAAATTCTGTTCGTATTCAGACCACAAAGAATAAAAATGTCAAATAGTAACCTTTCTAACAGAGATGTTTATGATAGAGGAAATGTCAGGTTCCTGAAATACCATGAAGCGAGTTAAAACATGTATTCGTCCTGTGAATTAAGGTTGCTGTGGGCTTTACATATCTTTAAATGCCAAATCTCGTTTATAAGTTTAGAAGATTATAAGTATATACCAAATCTTACGGATTATAAATATTGAAATATTTGCCACCCAGGGTATATGAGAATATACTTATGGTCCAAACCTTCGTGAATTTGTCGTCTTTCCAGGGCCTATGATAAAATTGTCATTTTCGCAGGGTGTAAAGCCATAAGTTTGATGGTGGAACTCTATAAACGTTCACATGGTTACATATTTTGATAAGGAAAATTCAAATTTTGTATCCATTTGACCTAAAAAATGTACAGAAGAGATAAAAGTACAGGTGAACAGTGTTATGATACGGATAAAGGCACGGTTACGCTATCAAATTTGGGTAAAAACAATTTTAAGCTTAATATGTGCTTCTTACAAGTTGTGTCATACAATATTTTTACGTTTTGGGGTCGTTTTGAAATCAAAACATATTGAGAAGAAGATGAACATTAACAACCACGCTGAAAAATAATCCGCAGCTGCGACATTATTATTAAGCTGTGCGATATGAGCTACAGCAAAATAAACGTCGCAGAAAGAGAAGAATGTAGGGTAAGCCATGGCTGTTAAACCGGGGAAAGAAGGGAATTTACCAATATTTGAAATGTTAATTGGCTTTAGCTGATACAGGAGATTATCGTCGTTTCTTGATGATAAATGCAAAAATATTTGAGGTAATTATGTGTCTGCCTTATTCTTAGTCATATCTGGTGTTTTATACCTTGGTGGTTCGTCAAAGCCAAGTTTCTTTTAATGTTGTACAAAACGTCAGGAATCCACCGCAAATGTTGCTAGCGCGCCTAAACTAGGTTAAATCGCATATTTTGATATGTCAGAATATTTACAGCACAAAACAATCGAGGTAATCTGAAGATGCTCTTCTTCTGCAATTTTAATCTTATTAACGCCCGGCGGCATCCTTTGTAAAAAATTTGAAGCAAGAAAATTATTTTTAACTTTTTTCAAATTAAAAATCTGTGATGGTCACCAGTTTTGTTTACCATTTTGTTATGTAACACATATATTCGATGTATATTACAGAGCAAATACATTTTCAAAATCTGTGATCACAGAAAAACTTTAAAGTAAATTTATTTCAATGTGATAGTGTAATCGCGTCTTAAGAGAGATAAATCAGATACAGCAAGACGAACAAAAGTTAACAAAGAGATTATATAACTGAAGAATGCAAGCATAAACAAGAGACACTATAGATAATAGAAACAATTTCATGACTATTCACGTGTCAATGTCAGTTATGTCTGTTTACGTCTTGTTTTGTTACTCGTGTCCAGTTTTATTGGTTTGTGTTTATCTTGTCTTTGCATGTTTTGTACAGTTGCATCCGTTGATTTTATAAGAGTTTTTTATCATATATTTTGAACCTTATTATTGTCTAAAAGTTGATATAGTCATACGAAAGTGTCAACATTTTGAATAACTGGACCAGTAAAAAATCTTCATGACTTTTGTCACACACAATGTGTTATTTTACCTACCAAATTAACTTGTGACATATATCTACCAGTGATAAATGAATAAGTATCTCATAGATCAAATGCTATCCCCTACAAACTTGGTCAATAATTATTGGGATTCTGACGTTTCATGCTGATTCGTGTGTTAGCACCTTTCCATTCTCGAGTCCATTGCACGGGATTAGTGTTAGGTATTGTTGGGAAACTGCGTATGATTTTTTGAAAACATTCGGAATTGTCCTTATTTCACTGGTCTACATATTTTATGATGTAACAAAAGCCTCAAATGGACCAATTAAGAGGGTAGCGAGACTATTCCCCCTGTCTAACTCCGCTGCATTGCCACTATCACTTCTCTATAAAAGTACCCAAGATCTTAAGTCTTAAGTCCTCAATTCCAAGGATAATTCTGGTGGTGTGAAACCCACAGAGCATGCAAAAATGCCTCTCTGGCTCTCCTGTTACCTGCATGAAACTCCCCGAATAAAAACGGGGTGCGGAACGTTCTCCGGCAAAATGACCACTGGATCAGAGGTGTAAAAAATAAAGCTACAGTGGAACCTCTAATTAACGGACACTCTAATTAGCAGACACCTCCAATTAGCGGACGCTTCTCTTTGCACTAGCCGTTTTCTGGTCAAACTCTTATAAAAATGTCTCCACAAGGCGCACAACAATTAGCGAACACCTCTAATTAGCGGACGTTTTCCCTTGCAAGAAATGAACTTTTCCCTTTAAATTTACCTCCAATTAGCGGACAGCAGGGAAAATGTCACGTTTTCAAAAGTAAATACAAATTATTTTCACAAATATTTTCTACAAATCAATTTAAACAATTTTCTTTTACTGAATGTAACTGTGCTGTGATTTTGGTGATGTTTTCGTCGGCCCACTGTATGGCTTTGATATATCCTGACAATATATAGGCAACTGGGATTTCCAGACCATACCAGACCATACCCAGCACCTCGATTAATTTTAGGGCCTGTGTCTTTGGCAGATATGCTGGAATTAATTAATGAACTCCTACTGAGGCTTTGAAAATTGACCGATTAGATGACATGAGCGGGTTAGAGGAGTGTGACCGTAGTGCATTAATAGCAATTTCAAGAAAGTTGGAAGCAGTACAAATCAAGAACAAAACACAAAAGTCTATTGACAAATATTTCATGTAATATTAACCGTATAGTGTTTGAAAGTATTTTGTCAATTTTGAAAGATTTTTTGTTTTTTTGTAACCCTTCAAGTCTAAGTCTAAGTCTAAGTAGCTGTCTACCACCAAAAAATATCAACTGAAACAATGGACTGGTTTTAGGTATTTGAGGCAAAATAAAGCGAGTCTCCAATTAGCGGCACATCCAATTAGCGGATAAAAATATTTGCACCGATGATGTCCGTTAATTACAGGTTCCACTTTACACTTGATCTTAGCTATTACGCGGAGAACCAACCAAAAAACAAAATGTCCCCCGGCAAAATGACCATTTATTCAGAGGTGTAAAAAAAAGCTACACTTGATCTTAGCCAATAGGCCGAGAAGCGAAGTTACTTTCTAAGTCATTTCATCTTGTGCCCATAAAGGGCGACTAGTGGCGAAAATGCCGTAGTTACTTTCTAGTAATTTATTTTATTTTTGGGGGGAGACACGTGGTCCTCAATTCCAAGGACAATCCTGTTGCAGTGCAACCAGCAAAGCCAAAGGACATGAAGTGCTGTCCGGTGTGAAAACCCCAGAGCAGGCTAAAATGCCTCTCTGGCTCGCCTGTTGCCAGCATGAATTTCTCCGAATATAAACGGGGTGCGGCATGTTCTCCGGCAAAATGACCATTGTCACAGAGGTGTAAACAAAAATTTAAAAGAGCTACATTTGATCTTAGCCATTAGACCGAGAAGCGTTACTTTCTATTCATTGGTAAAGTGGGAAAGTAAATTGAAAACGTTGAATTATTTCGCAGCTCTTGTGGAAATCGTTTCTTGAATTTTTGTCAATTTGATATTATGACCAAGATTGTAGAACACTACTAAAGTTAAACCCCGCATAAACAAACAAACCCGCATAAACATGTTGATAATTAATATTTTTTGCAACCTTGGTTGCAGTGTATCAATTGTCGAATTTTTGTAAATCGGGTGAAACGCTACGTCTGGAGTTCAGCTTCTTAATATTATAATCAGAGAAGCTGAAATAATCACTTTCAACTTTTTTCAATTTGATTGCTTTGTGGCAAAAATTCACAAATCAATTCGTATGTCCTTGTATGGGCATATTACTTGTTTTATTCAGGAAGCTATACTATTAGGTGTTTCATAAAAATTTACACTAGATTCATTGTTACTACACCAAAGTATTTCTAAATATTTTTAAAGCCTTAAAATTATTAATTTCCGTTCGAGTCACTTTAATAAAGAACTTTTACGTTAAATTTGACTAATGTTTGAGCGATGTCAAATGTAGATCGTCAGAGTTTTGTTACGTTATTGAATGAAAATAGTATGTTGAGTGATTTCAGAGTCAAATTATCAGTTGATAGGACTTCCTCGTATGATCTATGGATCTGTAATCCTACATAAAATATTTGAGACTGTTGCGGTTTTAAACCCTCTCAAATTCTCACCCTAATCGGTAGAGCAACTATAATACCTGAATATCCGAATTATGTTGATGGGAAAATCGGTAGAGTCACACTTGCCAGTGTATTTTCATCAGAAACAACGGAAATTGTTCTAGAATCTTCCATTTCATGACCTATCTAAGTCCAATTTCGACCAATTTCGAGGCAAACGAGGAACACCTCCTCCCTTTACAACTGTTCTATAGAATTGATCATTTCCAAAGTAACAAAGATCCGTTTGTCCTAAGTCAACAGTTAATCTGTAAAAGTAAACTGAAAAAGTTTCTCTAATTGACTCTTTATGTACATGGTACTATTTCATGACTTGTGGACCTCATTTTCATTAATATGGCGCCTTGTCTGAGTATATTATGTGCAGTAATTAATTATTAAATACTCAATTTATTAAAAATATTTCTCATTTATTATTAACTAATTAACATTCCCCCATTCAACCGATTTACCAAGAATACACCCGTTTAGAATGACATGCAGATCTGCAAAATGTATTATTTTGTGTTTTGAAGTTTGATTTGGTGTGCCCAACATACAAAAAAATAGAGCAAGCAGAAGGTCGGTAAAGTCCAATATAAACCTCAAGCGTTTTAACGTAGCTGCTAGCTGCTAGAAGTTCTTCTTATCTGTAAATATAACAACTAACATTATATTGGTAATAAATGATGGCTATTTGTGTTGCCACAACATCACAGGATGAACTTGGAACACTTTGTTTGTTGGACTTTAAGCTTTGGAGTCTTGGTGCCCTCACTAAATTTCTTAGTTTGCGCAAAAAATAATTGACTGGGACTGATGATGAACTTGTCGCTAGGTAAGAAGAGTGTAGCTTTTAAAACTCTTTTAAATCCTAAACACTTAGCTATATAGCTAAGCTACGTTATAAGAGGCAGCACACAGTCGTACCAACGCAATATACAGCCTTTCCTTAATATTTATTTATTAAGAATATATTAAATTTACCTAAATAAAGTATTTATTTTGTTCGTTACTTCCACCTCACATCACGGATTTCTCGGTTACCGCAATGTACATTTTCGTTAATGCCGCTAGAACGACATGCGCGAGAGAATTGGAAATTTGCCTAGGCATGCGTGAGGGTCTGGGTTCTAATAAATACCTTGTCCGACTTTTCCCAGCGACCTTAACGGGGGTTAAAAATGCAAATATCTGAGGAAAATGACCCCCATTTTTAAGTAATTTAACCTATAAACTTCTTAAGTAATGAAAATCTATGTAAAGTTTATAGTTTATAGATTATTGTTTTCTACAGCCCCCCTTTTTATACAAAACTTCGAAAGTTCCATTTCAACTTTGTTTACATTTTAGTAAAAGTTTGATGACGCGTGATCTCTAACAACCAATCAAATTACAAGAATATTCCTATTAAAACCCTAATTTTATTTAAAAACCTTTAGTCCCTTAATTGTACAAGGTTTTAATTCTTTGATTGTAAATACCTTTATAATTCAAAATTTTTACGTGTTCTAACATTTTCGTATTAACTCAATTATTTTTTGTTCATCTGCAGTCAAGCGTTTTACCATGATCTCATTGTGATATACCGATTTGGTCCATAATGTTATTAGAAAGAAAAACCAGGGTCGGACCAGATTTGGTTTTTTATTGTAATTACTGAACACTTACTGTTATAGTACAAAAGGAATTGGCATCATAAAAATGTTATATTTAAACCGTTCTCTCAAGCAACCTGACCACCCATTGACTAAACATATAATACGTATATCTATTCCCACGATTTATAAAGTTCTATAAACTTTTCGAAACTCTATAATCAACTCTCATCGAATATATTTACTGAAGATACAGTGGTAATTTTATGTTATTAAAGAAAATTTTCCTGGCAGACTTTTAAAAACGTGTTCATTCATTCGTTCGTAAGATTAAAGCTTTTAAAGTCTTTAGTTCCTGTTAGCTACCTCCGTAAACCAATCAAATCACTCTACCTCCGTAAACCAATCAAATCACTGGTCATTTATTTGCTATTTTGCTTCTTCATAATTAAGGTTAATTATTGGAAATAAAAACAAAATTTAAGTGGACACAATCTGAGGCGACACCCTGGTTCTCTATGTTTAAATATTTCTAACAAGAAGTTTACAATTGATAGGAGATATGTCTAAACAATATATGATCAAAAAAACTTTACAAAATTCACATTACCTACAGTTACGCAATTCTTTTCTGTTCAGTTTTCTGAAAAACCGTTTTCAGATTCGAGTTTCTCGTTAAAACGAACGACTGAAAATTGATAAACAAGAGAAAGAAGTATTATGACAGCAGTATTTTCGTACAGCGTTGGCAAAATACCAAAAATGGAATCACAAAGTTTATGTGTAACAACAACTTGGTAGGATTCTAAACATTTACTTACTTTGTGTGCCCTATCGGGTTTTCAAACGTTGATAAAAGCACGGGATATGTGGGTTTAGATTAATTAATTCGTCTTCCGTCCTCTCGTGCCAACATGTCATTACCGGCTCCCGTGCTGTCCGATTTCTCGTGTTACTTGCATCATATCAGCAGTGCTCATACATTATACGTCCATACTCATAGAAATGTTTGTTTGTAATGAAATCGATTTTGTCAGGTGTGCCGTTATTGGGTAATCTATCAAAAGCCGAAAATTACGAGCTTTAATATTTAATTCTTCAGAACATTATTATAAACTTCCATATATGTTTATTGTAGTCGTTTTTGCAATTCAAATGTTTTATTTTCATATTACTAGCGCTGCAGATTTACGAAGATAAAAGAATATTAAAAACACCCTTCCCTTTATTATTGTCAAATCTTCTTTGTTATGATCTACATAGAGATAATGTAGAGTTTTTATTGCACACATAGAATCATTCGTCACTTTCAATCACATACTTTATTTTAATTGCATTATGTTTTATTGCCAAACGTAGGATGCATTTAAAAAAACGCTTGTGTTTTTCTCCAATGAATCATATATTTATATTTAATCCCTAAGGATACGTATAACCTTCAGCATAGGGTTGATGAAAATCATTCATATCTTTTCATATATGTATATTCAGGTCATAGAAGTATATATTTTTGAAAAGCCTAATAAATGGCCTATCCAACTGTCATAATATTCTTAATAAATATTTTATTTAAAAGAAGAAATAAATGTTCGAACACTTTTTTTCCTGTTAATATTCGAAGAGTGAAAAGGAACAATGACCTCGTGTTATCTAGTTGAAAATTATCTCATCGGAAAGCTGATGTTCTGAACTCCAAAACCATGTCTCAGTTTTTTTTATTTTGGTTTAGTGGCGAGAAAATCAAGAACACGTGTTACATACACATAAAAATGTTTGAAAAACTCCACCATCCCACTTTAATCATTCATATCTCGTGATCAAAAAAATTTAAAGAAAAACTCCGACACGGTTGTGTAGAAGAAAGATCGCTGATTCTTACTATGTCGAAAGCAACATTTTCCCGGGTTTGCCTTGTACCTTTTCACTCTTCAAAGTTTGGGAACAGTACGTAAAAACGTATCTGAGCAACAGCCTTTTAAAATATATTACGGGTGGATAATCTGAAAACAAAGTGATTAAAATTGAAGCTGGTTACGTCTTTTGAGGCGGGTTTGTTTATTTTTCTTTTGGATTAGTCTTATAATTTCTTGTAATTACGTTGTAATCTTTTACAAAATAAGAAAGAAAAGGAAGGAAAAAATGTTCGTTACCGTTAGTAACAGTTAGTACAAACGTTAGAAAGATTAATCTATCTGTGCAAACAATTATTTTTGAAAGTACTTTTTTTTTATTTGGGGGCTTTTCTGGTGGGAAATTATTACTTCTCATTTTAAATAAATATTCTACGCAAAATAAATATCGATTTAAAGGTTATGTGTATCCTTACAAGCCCGAAGGACGTATATATACGTATTTATAGATCGTCCCATTACAGTGCTAATATCTCCAGAATAGGAGAGGTTCAGAATACACGGACTAGGCCGTCGTAATATACATTAAACTTCGTGTCTGATAGTGTTGTTTTAATGCCGTTAAAGTGCAAGTAGCGATGCTTTGCCGCGGAACTGCCGACAAATGGTCAATTTTTGAGTCTAAGGTTTATGTTAAACGCCGTTTTAAACGCCGTTTAAAAGAAACGATTTGACAGTAATTAACAGGTACTACATTCTTAGCTACACATTCCATATAATGTTTTTGGAGGAAGGCTTTAAGCTTTATTTGCTTGTAGTTAAATTGCATTAATATTTCGAAAATAGAATAGAATACCCATGTATTTAAGTTAAAAGAAACAATACTAACTACATCTGGACTTTATTTGTAAACATGTGGAATATTTGGCAGAAAGGTTAGCGGATGGTCTCAGCAGCATGGTGACATGTATGGCACTTTGGCACGAGAGCTTGGCGGCACGGACCAATTTAATTGTAAGTGAAACCTTTGAAAGGCGCCGTGATAAAAGTTGTTTCTTTACAATATTTTAATCCGATTTATCGCGACTTTAATCCCATTCAATAAACAAAGTTTTATATATATATATATTTGTGATTTAAATTTATCTACGGGACTGTGTACAACCGGAAAATTCACTCTTTATATTTTATTCAATTTTATCTGGTTTTAACAAGCACGTGCCTTCATTTTTTCTTTCTTTTGGCATAGTACCAGTTGAAACCGTTAAATAAATATTAGAGATATATTAATTGTTAAATTTATAAACTTACCAAACACGTACCTAACTGTGATTTTATATTCACGTGTTTTCTTTGAAGCAATTTTACCGTAAGAGTGTAACGTGTCAATCGTTTTTTATGTGTGCGAAACATTATGCAAATTAGTACACAATCCTTTATATTAAAGTTTCGTCGTATTAGTTACTTTTAAATAAAACATACAAAACATCTCGTATTATGTTGATATACTGTTGATGGAAACAAGTACGTCCATGAAATATATAGAAATGGCGCCAAACCATAAAAACAAAGTACCACATTTGACGACATAATGTCAAAAATATGGAGATAAAATTTTAAACGTTTCCGAGTTCGGTTATAAACGATTTCGGACAAGGAGATTTCAGGTGCTTTGATACTACAATCAAGGTCAAAATATTTGGCATTAATGGGGCTTTAGATCGCATTTATGTTTTGCTACTTTGGCTCATATGTGCAAAAAATCAAGAACGGCGCTAGTTGTTAAGTAGAAAGTTGGTAGGAATGCAAATACGCTTGTATTCTTAAGAAAAACGTCTGGAATTGTACATGTTTCAATATTTTCATTGTTATATGACGTCACAAAGGACACCAATGTACCAATTAGGGATCTAGGAAGTCCCCTGCTCTACCGTGTTATATTTAAGTTACTTTGTATTTTTGTATTTTTTGAGGATTCACCCGGTCCTCAATTCCAAGGACAATCACAGTGCTTTGCACCAGAAAAGCCCAAGGACTGGAAGTACTATCCGGAGTAATCCAACAGAGCAAGCTAGAATGCGGCCCTGGATCGTCTGTTACCAGCATGAAGCTGCTCCCAAAATATAAGTAGGTGAAACATGTTCTCCAGCAAAATGACCATTGGATCAGAGGTGTTTATGCTCACTTGATCTTTGCCATCAAGCAGAGAAGCGATCATATACGCCCTTGAACTTTTATTTATTTTTATATTTATATTTTAGGGAGACACCAGGTCCTCAATTCCATGAACAATCCCAGTGCTTTGCACCAGAAAATCCAAAGACAGGACGTGATATCCGGAGTAATCCTCAGAGCAAGCTAGAATGCCCCCTGTATCGTCTGTTGCCAACAGAAGCTCCCCCAAAAATATAACAAGGTGCGACATGTTCTCCAGCAAATTGACCGTCTATTTTAGGATGTCTACATATTCTAGCACATAGAGACACCTTAGAACCATGGTTTTTTCGATGTTCATATTTATTAGCAGTTATAGAAACCTTCGCACCATGGATTCTACGATGTTTATAATTGCTAGCAGTTAGAGACACCTTCGCAAGGTAGATTTTTCTCTGTCTGTATAATCTACCACGTAGTGACACCTTCGCACCGTGGATTTTACGATGTTCATATATTCTAGCACGTAGAGACACCTTCGCCCCGTGTATTTTATGATGTTGCACCTCTTCACACGCAATATTTGTGTTCTTTTATTTATCGGGATAAGCTGGGTGAAGTCATTGGCTAACTCCTATGTCAGTTTATCTGACAGTGTTTTCAATCACTAGCTGATACAATTTTTGTGTTCATATATATTATATCATCGTCCCACAAGCGTTGTGAATGTGCCTCGAATGACATCTCTTCGGAGATTGTCTGGCCTCAGTGACTAGCTGTACTGATCAGCCGTGAATTCCGCGAAACCCGTATACAGCTGTCCTGAGCTTGCACCTCTTCACACGAAATATATGTGTTCTTTTCTTTTGCATATCCACGGTGGGAAGGTGTCTCTTCCTGCTAGTAAATATGAACATTGTAAAATCCTCGGTGCTACGGTGTCTCTAACTGCTAGCAAATATGAACATCGTAAAATCCACGGTACGAAGGTGTCTCAACGTGCTAGAATATATAGACATCGTAAAATCTACGGTGCGAAGGAGTCTGTCTCTACGTGCTGGAATATATAGCCATTGTAAACTCCACGGTGGGAAGGTGTCTCTAACTGCTAGTAAATATTAACATCGTAAAATACACGGTGCGAAGGTGTCTTTACGTGCTAGAATATATCAACATCATAACATCCTCGGTGCAAAGGTGTCTCTAACTGCTGGTAAATACGAACATCGTAAAATACACGGTGCGAAGGTGTCTCTAAGTGCTAGGATGAATAGACATCCTAATATCACTGTGAAAAGGTGTCTCTAACTGCTAGTATATATTAAAATCCACGGTGCCAACGTGTCACTAACTTCTAGAATATATAGACATTGTAATATCCACGGTGCGAAGGCGACTCTACGTGCTGGAATATATAGACATTGTACAATCCACGGTGCGAAGATGTCTCTAACTGATAGTAAATATGAACATCGTAAAATTTACGGTGCGGTGGCATCTCTAACTTCTACTAAATATGAACATCGTAGAATCTACAATGCGAAGGTGTCTCTACGTGGTCGAATATATAGACATCATAAAATACACGATGCGAAGGTGTCTCTAACATCGTATAATCCAATGTGTGAAGGTGTCTCACGAGTAACTATACGCGCGTAAGCGAGTACGAGTATAATTATTTGAGAGTACGAGTGATGTAAGTACGAATAATGTGCGAGTGCGTGTGCGGGTAATTTAAAAATGTAGATTTTGCACTGCGAGTATGAGATGCGCGTGATAATTTTGAGAGTGGGAGTACGAGTATAAAATGTGCCGCGCAAAATTGTGGTAAAGTCCCGTGTTAACACAAGAAATCTTCCTTTGTGAAGCTATTGCTTAACGGAAGAAGTCTTCGTTCGCACTTACGAAACAGGGTGGTTTTACTGTAGTTTTACGTCCCACGAATGAAGCGTTAACTAAAACATGACAGTATAATAAATGAAGGAAAGAAAAAACTATATTTGTTGCTATATCTTAGAAACGAAGTAATTAAGTTTTAATAGCATGAAGATAAAAAAAAATTTCCAGGCTAAGAAATCTCTTTTTTTTAAGCCTAGACAGTCTAGACTTAATGACCAGCCTTTTTCGTGGACAATAATTGTTGAGTAAATTTTGTTTCCATCAATCTCGTACGCAGGAACTTTTTTCCTTTTTGGCAATTTGGGAAGGTTGTGTTTCCGAAACAGTCAACAGATTTTATATTTTAAATTTATTTTACTTTTGCAATCAGAAACAGATGATTGGGAAAATAAAATATATTACCTTTCGGCCAAAAACCCCAGTTTCCTGTAAGAAGACATGCTATTTTCATTATTCATATACAATGTAAGTAGAAGGAGAAGATCATGGTTGCTATGGGGAATTTTAATTTTCCTTTTATATCAGAATCGTTTTTTCGTCAAGTGAAATATAAACTGAATAGCTTTATACCTCCTGGATTTCCAGGATGTAGTTACATTTTACATTTTAGGGGTAGTTACATTTTACATTTTATTAATTAAAGAAGAACCCACCTTGCTGGTACCATTTCCAAGTTCATTTCCTTTAGAAAAGCTTTGCACAAGGTAAATGGTGTAACGGTTATCATTCTCTACCGTGAAATGAAAAAAGACAACTTTTTAATAAAATGTAAAATGTGGATACCTCCTGGAAGCACTGTTATTTTAAATCAATCCAGGAGGTATTAAGCTATTAATTTATTTTAGAAATGTTTTGCACTAGGTAACAGATTTGCACTAGGTAAAAGGTGTATAAGATTATAATTCTCTACCGTTGAAATGGAAAAAAAAAGACAGCTACAGTAATGATAAATAAATTGTACAGAGCGTAGCTAGAAAATTGTACAGCCGTACAACGTTGCACATATAACCAGCTTTAAGCTAGAAAATTGTAACAGCTGCAGTAAAAGGTCACTTTGGGTAGTTTTATTAAAGCCATAAAATTGTATTAACAGCCACTATATGCGATTATAGCTAAGTTAGGGCAAGTTCCTTGGGAAGAGACGGACACGGGACAGTAACGTTGTAGCTAAATGACTTCTGTTAATGATCTCCTTTACCAGAAATATTTCGTCATTTTACGCAGCAGTGTATTCATAACTCAGAAAAGTGCTAATGACTACTGTTAATGATGTTATTTACCAGAATAGAACATAGATAAATTTACGATTCACAATTGACGATCCAAGATTCAACGATCTGTCCTCCAACATTTTTATTTATAATTCAATTAACTAAAAAAGCTTTTGACGACCACTACTACGATTTTCTAACAGAAAGCTATCACGAGTGAATAATAAATGAAACACTTCCTATTTGAAATGTAGTAACGTGTAACAGAAACTAAGAAAGCATAAGCATAACATGTAAATAGCTAGAAATTTCAACAATCACTAGTCCAATCTTCAAAAGAAAACAGATATGACGTGAAATGTCAAAAACGCTCATCGCTATTCTATTTCTAAGCACAGGAAATGATATTTTCAAGTCCTTTGAGTTTTAACACTATGTTACATATGTTCAAAAACTAAACCCTTTCTTAGTATATATCATCATCTCTGCTAGCCGACTTTGCGAACCCAATGCACCGATGTCTATGCCAGAGGTGACGCAGAATGGTTTAATGTGGAGAAGAGACAAATAAATACGTTTTAATGTCGGTTTGACAAGGTTACATAATTCTCTTTTATAAATACTTGCCGTAACATTTTTGTTAACTGATTCTTCTTCCGTACACTGTGAGAACGATGCGAGCTATTGTTCTTGTTCTTTACAGAAATAAATATTATTATCATATTATTGTCATGGACACAACTTTTTGTGGCTGTAGAGATGCGTTGTAGAAATTACTATTTCCTAATCGGCTGCTTATTCTCAACCACTCCGAAGGAAATTTTCTTTTATGGTACACAATACAGTGTTGTAAGAACGCTTCACGGTACGTCAGACTGCAGTAATGTTTGTATTTTTGTTTATTTATATGCTAGTATAATTATGGGAAGACGTATACCAGGTTGGATAAGTATATTCTGTTTAGCAAGTCTAAAATAGAAAGTTATTAACCCTTAGACTCCGCAGTACTTTTTTAAAAATTGGGAATTTTTGACCAGTTTCGCTGCAATGGATCGCTGCATATTAGCGATTTATTGCACTTGAACGGCACCAAATCTACAAAATTAGACGTAGAATGTAATGTAGATTGCAATGCACTGAGTCCAATGTCCTGCAGATATTCCGTTACCGAGATATCCGCCCTGTAACGACAGGTACCAAAAAGACGTAAAAACGCGTCTTTCGGATTCTAAGGGTTAAAACATGACTTCTACGATGGAGTGCATTTGGGGACAGGACGTTATACAAGTTTCAATACTGGTCATTTTTATTATTAAAAATAGCCTTGATTTTATTGGGTAAGAATATTTTATTTAGCAAGTCTAAAAGAGAAAGTTACTGCATCTATGTACGTCAAACCGATGATAAATCGTTCTTTCTTAGATTTTCCCTCTACACCTCTATTGCACGTTAATATTTCTACCATGTGTTCATTTGCACATGACATGTAGAGTTCCAGGGAGTTAATGATTATGTTATTGACAGAAAAACAGTCTAAAGTAAAGGTATTGCTAGCCTAGTATACGTATTCATCTATTTTATAACAGTTTTGAAGGGACAGTAAAACTTTGAGAATACTAAATGTGCGTGCGTAATAAATTACTTTTCTGTTCAAGTCAGGTATTAACACCTTACAGACACTCACATACACAACACTGCACCACCAGCTTACGATGACAATTAATGTATATTGTCAGACTAGGGGCGCACACAACATACAACATATAGTGGTCGTGGTCACGCGGGTATAGTAGGTCCCTCTATGTGGAAATGTTGCCCAACGTCTCATCCGTAAACCTCTATGTAAGATATAAATTTTTTCTCCAACCGGGAATCGAACCCGCTTCGCTCACGTCAAAGGTGAGAGCGTTACGCACTATACAACGGATCCAAATTTAAATGGAGAACACTGGGGAAGTTAACTGTAACAAGGCTTTGACCGTTCACGTATTGTAGCCAAAATGGCTTTACTAAGTGTCGTATGGCATTAACATTTTTATCGTAGGTATATTTTTGGTCAATGAAATGAAATTTGGGGAAGGCCTATTGTCAGTAGAGCTGTTCTCTTAAAATATTTGTTGTTAGGAAGTACATTCTTGTAATGAACCAATTAAACGGACGAAGTTTACGTAGAATACTTTTTTGCAAAGGAAGCACTGTTTCTTATCTTAGAACATCTCAATTTGCTAAAAAGCATGATCTTTTTTTCTAGAACAGCAGAATTTGCCAGGACAGATATATTTTCTCTTAAGGCAGCTTAATTTTCCAGAAGATACAACATTAGGTCAGTCTTAGAAATCCCTATTTGCTAAAAGGAGACGTGCGACTTTCTAAAGCCGCTCATCTTGCCAGGAGGGTGAAATTCACCTTTTGTCTAAAACAACTATATTCTCCTGGATTGGCACACATAGAACATCTGTTTCTTAGAACAACTCTGTTGTATTCGAATTTGAATTCTGGTTACGATAAGTATGGTATCGGATTATTAACATAGGGTAGTTTACTATGCTGATATTGAGACACACTACAAAGCTCAGCCTAACTGAGACACAGCAGTGTCCGGACTGGGTGGCTAAACACATGCCATTTCCAAAAGTTGATTTACAACCAATTCGGGAAGATGTCAATGTGGTTTACCAACCACAAACGCTGCAACATACAATCGAAGAGTGTGAAATCCGTAAAACCACTCACTGGAATCTCAGAAAT
Organism: Bythotiara depressa; assembly: GCA_027564595.1. NCBI lineage: Eukaryota > Metazoa > Cnidaria > Hydrozoa > Anthoathecata > Bythotiaridae > Bythotiara > Bythotiara depressa. The sequence goes on along the minus strand of JANTOQ010260919.1, from coordinate 4,110 downwards.
CCACAACGTTGATGCAGACTTTATCAAATAGCTCGAAGAAGATTTTTCTTCCTAATATGTTGATGACGAATGACAAAGTGACAAAGTGTAGACATTTTATTGTGAGATCTAAAAACACGAAATATAATTTAAACTATGGAAAATTATATATAACGTATTCCACTTTTAGGAACTGTTTTTCTCTAAATGTCCAGCATATTTAACAACCTCCTTCTCCACTCATGCCCCCACTCACATAATAAATAACCCACCCACATAATAAATACTACTTAGTCGTATACTCAGGTTTTACAACATCGTACAACCGGGAATTATTGAGTTGTTCTACAGCCCTAAAAATAGAACGCCTTCATAAATTGTCAGCTGTATTTTCTAAATATATAATCAGCTATGCTACAAACATAAGTATATATGTTATAATCAGTCCCTATTGTTAAAAATAAAAAATAAAGCCATAGGGAGAATTTGGTTTTTGATCATATATTTAGCAAAAAGGTTATGCGATCTAAAGTTATTAAAGTGTCGTCTGGTAAATCCTTCTCTACTTTTAATATAGAAATTGAATTTAAACAACTTGTGTTCAGTAAAAAAATATTTTCGCATTATTACAAATATTATTCTAAATACATAGCTTCGATAAGCACAGCCCTAATATATTTTATAGTTAATTTTTAAATTTTTGTTTTTCTAGTTGTTTATTTATTCATTTATTTATTTTGTAAAACAGGACCACTTTGATAGTCATGTTCTATTTAACGATGAACGAAGAACACCTATGTAAATATGCTTTTAATAATAATTGTTTTTAGTAATAATTAAAACGTATTTTAACCCTCCATATAAATAGCAGCAAGATAGTATTTACAAGAACCGTGTTTACAAACCAAAAAACAATAGACCTTTCCCGAATCTAACGGAAATTTATCATTTAATTTTATAAAAGGGGACTTTAGATTCAGATTCCTCGTATAAAATAAGCCTATGGTGAATATTCCAATGCCATGCGCCAATCAGAAGGGTGTTTTTCGCATCAACGGTCAAAGCGTTCTTAATTTCGCACGTATGATGTCCAGCCTCGTATTCATGTGTAAAAATTGTTTTTGCATGAACGCGAGGAAAGTAAATTAAACTTTAAATTTCCGTGAGATTAAGGAAAGGTCCATTGAACTAGTAGAAGCGAAAATAATTTTTAGAAGCATCAAAGACAGTTTGCGAAACAAAAAACAAACGAAATGTAATATTGAATGACTTTTACTAGAAGGATGGAGGAAATCGATCGGTGATAAACCAAATATCCCTAAATGCCTTAATAGCTTACCAACATTTCAAAATTGAAATTCTGAGGTACCTCAGATATGTGTTACATAAGAACGATTATATGTGCAAGATCGATCTAAAAGATAATTCCCCTTCCCGCGAGTAAAAGCTCCAGAAAATATGTTCGCTTTCAGTGGTAAGGCAAACTATACGAATTCCTTTGTGTGTGTTCTGACCTGAGGCCTGCACCAAGAATATTTACAAAATGGATGAAAATTCCGTTCGATCTTTTGAGACGAATAAACATCTGGATAATTATTTACTTAGACGGCATACTTCACATGAGCCATACATGGGAATGTTTACTAATGTGGAGAGATACAGTAATATTTCTATGTTTGTGATAAACATCAAGTCTAAAGTACTAGCACCATCAGAACAAATATAGTTTCTGAGCCTGATGATAGGTTCTGTAACATTGAAACTATCCCTCATTAAGAAAAACTAAGCAAGGTTGTGAAAACGTATACAAAGTTGTATTCAAATCCAAAAACAAGAATTATAGACCTCACACGTTTTACAGGGCTTCTACTGTGTATGCAGGTCTTCCAGACAGACTTCAATACCGGTTTTCCAGGAACAGATTCAGGAACTGAAAAAGTACCAATTCTATCAAGTATATATAACACCCAGAAAACAACCCCAAAGCGAGTAGCTTCGGTGGATAAAACATTTACAGCTCCACAATTGTTGCGCCATAATCTCTCGGAAATCAGAGGTTGTAATTCGAGCAGATACCTCCAAGGAGGGCGTGGAAGCCATTTCAAGGAAGACTCGGCAGGGAATGCTTTATCACAGAACGTCAAGGATCTACACATAAATGTGTTTGAAATATTAGCAGTAAAATATGCAGTTTTAACATTTACCAACACAAACAAGAGAGTCAAGGCTTTCCAACTTTAGATAGACAACACAGAGAGTCAAGGCTTTCCACCTTTAGATAGACAACACAACAGCTTTTCGTATGTACTAAAAATGGAACGTACCCGGAACTGTGTAATGCTGCAAATAGCCAAATATATTTTGGTCCGTGTTTACTGCAGAGTACTTACCAAGTTCTCTAAACCCAAGAGCAGACTGGGAATCAAGTAATGTATATGGATCTTCGGATTTGAAACTTTTCCAAAGGTCATTCCAGGAAATACTTGGGGTTAGTTGAAAATGCGACTCCTAGATATATATCCGTTTGCATTAATATTGATCCATTCAACTAGAGCACCGTTGTGATGCAACAGGAATAGTCTCACCGGTTCCCATATGGTTTCCCTACATTTAGTGTTACAGGAAAAGGTCTAGACAATCTGCAAAAAGAAAAGTTCTACTCAATACAGCTTTTTTACACGAAATTCAACCAACGTTTAAAACAACACAGAGAAATGTTTGTGATAATTGTTCATCTGCTGCAATACTGGTCATAAATATTTGCCAAATTAACCAAAATGAGTTCTCCACAAGTGATGTTTAAGTGAATACTTAGAAGTTAAACTTTTTCAGTTTACCTATGACTTCAGACATAGGACCTTATTTGCTTTGGTAACGAAGTAACTGTAGTTGTACAGTTCAGGTGAGCAAGGTGAGAGACTTCCCAGCTTCCTAATTGGTCCACATTGGTCCTTTATGACGCCATGTAACAATGAAAACCTTAGAAGTGTACAATTTCCGAGGTTTTTCATAAGAAAGCGCGCCTATTTGCATTCTTACTAACTTTCCACTTGTCAACTAGTACGATTCTTCATTTTTTGCACACTTGAGTAAAAGTGGCAAAACATGAATGTGGTCTAAAATCCCATTTGTGCCAAATATTTTGACCTTGATTGTAGTTGGCGCAGCCACAGCAGTGTTTCAAACCAGCTCCTGAGTATCTCGTCCACGATTTCACTCTTTTAGCCTTCCGCTATTCTATACATTTAGCCTCATTCACATAAACTGTCCTCAATCGCTTATAAGCTAAAACTCCAAAGTTCGATATTTTACATGTAGCGTTAGAAATATTTAACTTACTCAGCATTTTTATTTCTGCAAAATGAATATAAAGGTAGAATAGTTAGGCTATTTGTAGAATATTTATATTGTAAGTGTGAAATATTGCGGGGGCCGCAAAATCTGAGTTTTTTCTACAAATTTATTAAATATAACCAGAAAAATGACATTTTATGCAAGATATCCTAATAAAACCTCTTTATTCAGTAATTAGAAAGTATATCCAACATAGTTATTGCATCACTTTCAGCATAGTAGAAGTAGTTATTTAGCTTTTTAAGATGATTCTGTAACGTGTGTGGAGCTAGCTACAAAAAGGGCGAATGTCTATGAGTGGTAATTCCGCTGTAATTTTCACATCAAAATCACAGAAACCATAAAAATATGTAAAGGACATACAATGAAGGCATATTAATCATAAAAATATTTAGCAGTATTATATTACAATTTTTAATGATCGAAAAAACCACTATATATTTGTTGTTGTCTTTTCCGCCATATTATATTGAATTGCAACTTCATATTTTTATCGCAAATACGTTAATGAACGAGTCTTAACCCTATTCAGCCTAGGCTTTTTTGAGCGGTTCAGGACTAGGGGGGGGGGGACGGATTCCGCCCAGCCCCTCCATAACTTTTGATATAGACTTGCAATAACAATATAACTTGCCACATATATACTTGGGGCCAATACAAAACTTTTGGTCCAAATATTATTTTGATGACGTCATCATTTTGCTGATGACGTCATCAAACACATTTTTGCCTATTTGTCATCAAGAAATTTGAAACCGACTTTAAATGTTCTAAAAT
>JANTOQ010260808.1:0-13298 GCA_027564595.1 Bythotiara depressa | reverse complement strand
ATATAATATGCAAAATGAATAATATACATATTGTTCTTGGATAACAAAAACTTGAATTGTGTCCATAGTTATGACACTGATTTTTCTTCTAAGATAAGCGTCCATAGTTACAAATGCATGTGATAATATATTATTCAAACATATACTCCTTTCCAGAAATTAGCAAAATTTGAAGTGGTTTTTTGTAAAGAATTTATTTCATGACCCACGTCCTCAATAAACAATATGTTTACACCAAAAACGTTAGTGCGGCCATCAGAAATCATTTTACATATGTACGCTTAAACAATTTTTTTTTTGTGTGAATATATAAATGTATTTATTCGAGTTAAAATATACAGAGAAAATGTTTTTTTTTTTAAAGAATAAAACGTATTTTACAGATTTAAAAGGAATAAATGCATTCAACATATCTTGCATCGTCACAAACGATCTCAAAGTTATCAATGGTTGTTGACTGTTTACGGTATGAGCGACTGCCTCTTATACACATTAAGCACGAGCGGAGTATTAAAAAGCATAATTTACAGCGTATAAAGGAAAACACTTTTTCGTAATGCTCCTCCATTTTACTTGCTATCTTCTCGGCAATATGTTTGTGGAACATTGAGCATTTAGTACCAAACCTTCGTTTATGGAAAATACTAATGGTGTAAAGGTGCCGTGTTCAATGTTCATTATACGTGTATTATATAGTCGCTTTTTTTCTTTCTCGTGTTTCTGCATGATTTTCCCACTCGTTAGGTGGCCCTGGGATTTGGAATTCGTATTGGTAATTCTAACATCAAAATAAGCATTTTGACCTTCCCGCCAAACTCCTCTTGCTCTAATATCAGGTCTCGCATTGTCTCCAATTAAACCGTCAATTAACTCTCCGTTTAATGGTTGTAACTGTGGCTCGGTTTCTGTATGAACCTTTTTCAATACGTCTCAAAGTCTCTTACGTTGTTGTGGCGAATTATTACAAATCCACCCTTTTTGCAGTTTAAGGCATGTGTTATGTCATATGTTTGGCCACAAGGACATTTTGACAGAAGTCCACGCAGATTCTTACCATAACGTAAATTGATGGCATCACGAAATTCGCCTTTATTTAAAACGAATTCTTTGCGTTCACTAACAGATTCTGTTGGTGCGTAGACCGCTGCTATTAACAGTCAATCTGAAAGAGTAAACTGAAAATTTGTAATTAAGAGATTCTATATGTACTCCTTTTTATTATGTGCATGATTGTCTGGGAAACTAAAAAATGACCGAAAAATGCCAACAAATTAGTCAAAAATTTCAAAAAAAATTCTGATTTTCCAGACAACGCTTCTCAAAATATTTAAAGACTTTTGCTGTTTTAGTCCCCTTTCATGTTCGGTAGAGTGCCCATAAAACCAGAATGGGAATATGTGTTGACGGGAAACACAGTAGAATGACTACCAGTGTATTTCCTGAAAACAACAAAAAATGTTTTTAATTCACTGATTTCTCCATTTCAAGACGACTCAAATTCCCATTTCTTCCATTCGAAGGCAAGCGAGGCACCCATTATTAATATTAATACTTTAATAAAAAATATGCTTATGTAAATATATAACATGCTTATGTAAATATATAATGTTGGATTAGTTGCTTTAGAATGAAGAATCTGTAGAACGTTTCCACATGTGCAAATGAAATTTACTCTGTTAACCCTCCAAAACATTTCCCTTCTATCTTTCCAGGAATACATCAGTTCAATCATGACTCCGAAATCTGTCGACACGCCTGGCTGACCACACTAACCTGGTTAACATGGTTATATTTACCTCAATTATCTGTGGGAATTTTCTTTTTATTAATGTTTACAAATATTACCATGGCATGTTTAGAAATTTCACAAAAATGCTGTGGGTGTTTATTGTTTATTTTTCTTTCAAGTCGAATACTTTTCCTTAATTAGTCTCTTGATTAGCTTCTTAGTGTGAATGCCTACTCATAATTAATTATCTTTGTTATTTATTAAAAAAATTATTATTTTGTCTTGTTAATTCCCTTCAGAAATGTTATACCGAGGCGTTGATTTGTTATTCATTGGGAAGGAAGTTTTAAATAATAGCGGCACCTCTGAATTCTTGTAATAGCTATAAAAATAATTTTAAAGAACTTTTATTGCAATAGTTATTTTCACATTAATTGAATATTAACGTAGACACGTGTATATAGAACTTCTGTGTGTGAAAATGATAAGTGACTTGTATGAGTCACTTTAAAGAATGTTTTTCTTCAATTCCTGTGTTATGTACTTATTAATCTAAGGTATGTTTACTGTTATTTTTATTTATTTTATTTAGGCCAAAGTAAATAAAGTAAGTAAGTTGTTACAATGTATTTTATATGCCTGTCCCAACTTCGTTTTTTATTTCGTAGTTTTCTTAGCGAAAATAAATACAAATGTTACAAATATGTAATGAGAAATTGCATACTTCGTACTTATTCTCTTTTTATAAACTTGCATTTACAAATCTGCTTTTCTTCCCTAAGTTGCTCTGTAAAGTTTATAGTAAAATTAGTTTACTAATAATTTTAATTTATTTGAAATTATCTCCAACTTTGCTAAATACACACAAGGATGATGCTGGTATCAAGGCTCGTAACTCATTCGCTTTATGAAACTTTAGAAATTGTGAAATATATAGTAGGTGTTAACGAAATTGAGAGTTTAGTTTTCAACAGACATTATTCAATCAAGTTTTTTTCAAAGAAAAGCAAGCGACCATATATGCGACATAAACAATAAATATGCAGGTAAAACTTTTTTTCCGAGTATGGTCCATACTTTTATTTTCCGAGTATGGATCTATACTTTTATTTTCCAAGTATGGTCCATACTTTTATTTTCCGAGTATGGATCTATACTTTTATTTTCCGAGTATGGTCCATACTTTTTTTTTCCGAGTATGGATCTATACTTTTATTTACATACGTAGATGTTTTATTTTTTATTATCTATTCTCTCGTCTTAGTAACGGCCGTTTAATTGAGATGTCACCCATATTCACCGCGGGGGCATTATGTTTTTGTTTACTTTATTATAATTTGATTAGTATTCATATATATTTAGTTTACATTTTATTTACTGATTTTTATGTCATTTTCAAATATTTTCTTATGTGTGTTTCTTTATCTAACAGTTTCATTTATTTTAGATCCCTTAGTTTTCCTGGTCTCCAATCCTCAATGTTTTTTTACTTTATTATTTTTATAATATCGTTCTCCATCGTCGATATTATTTTCACTCTCCTGTGGATAAACATAATTTTATTTTCACTTAAAACTCATATAGCTGCTAAAATTCTTTTAAAATGAAAAAGGAAGTCTTTTGCTGCTGGCACTACTCTCCTACTATTGTTTCAATTTGCATACACTAAAAGATGTTTCTGAAAAAACGGTTTGTTCTTAAAATATGTGAAAAGAAGAAGGATAGGATGATACTATAGGCTCATTCTAGAATATGAAGTAAAATACAGAAGATATCTTGTATTAGCACTGAAACATTAGAGGTTTGGTTTTCACCACCGTTCTATTCGTAAATTGCAACCTCCTTCCCAGGACCTTCGGGTCGACCCGACATATAACCTTGTGTTCATTTCGCAATCCAAACAATAATGATTAGAAACCACGATTGTTTTTATTCATATCATGAATGGAACAGTTTCTTGTGTTAAATAATTAGCTATCTTTTTAAACTACCTCGAAACTAAATCAGAGAAAGAGTTCTGCAAATTACTTTTAGTTTTAGTTATGTTTTTCTGTATTGTAATGCTCTTCAATATTTGATGTGCCTCGTTTTCATGAAAACAAAAGAGTCTAACTCTGGAGGTGATTTGTTTTGAAATCAGTCTAAAGGAAGTGTTTGATGGCAATCAAGCCTCGTTTTGACAAAATCTCGGTTAATAAAATCGTAGCAGAATCATGGGAAGACTAAATATGTAGAAGAGACATTCGTTCTTTAGACATATGATAAACTTCAAACCCGACATAGAATTCGAAAAACCTTCGTTCTCGATATCGAATTTATATTCAACATTGAGTCTTTAATCGCGCGAATGCGTACGAAGAAAAAATAAATAAATAAAAGATGATGAATACCAGTAGGTAAGCGTAAATTATCCTTTTATTTATCTTCTACTTTCATAACTTTATCAAGCATGGTATTAATCTATCATATTTACTTACTCCATTTGATTTATAATATTTATATTCGTACCAATATCAGTTAAAAGGTGAACCACAGCAGTTTATTTTTAAGTTCTTATAACAAAAGAAAAAAAATATGAAGCTGTAGTACATTCGTTAAGTTTATTCTAGTTATTCTAGTAAAAAGAGGGAATTAAATTTTTTTTGGAGTCATTGGAGTCAATGTATAATACGTGCATTATTATCGCACGCTGTTCGAACGTCATCAACCACTTTCACTGGTTTCTTACATTTCGGCTTCCTCTTGACTCTTAATGCATAGTGTCCCCCGGGAAGAAATCAAATCATCGGTCATTTCTTTATCATTTTGCGTTTTCCAGGGGTTTAATTATTGGAAATATAATGTAAAATAATGTTGTTAAATTAAGGTTTCTAATGGATAGTTTCATATTACCAGGAGGTGTGCTGCTTAGTTCGAATCCATGCTCGAAATGATCATTAATAATTAATGTAGTTTTATCAGCAATATGTTTGTGGGATACTACACACTCGGTACCCTCATCTCCAATTATAGAAAAGACCAATGGAGTGAAAGTACCATGTTCCACGTCTATAATGTACTGATTTTATTTACGTTTTTTTCCTGTTCCTGCTTAAGAAAGATTACCAAGAATGTGTGGTAGAAACTCGAATATTGAAAAATGCATTTTGTCCGGGTCACCATACACCACGCACTCCCACGTCTGGTCTCAATCATCACCTGCTAAGCCGGTGGCGTTCGCTCTGTTGAGAGGTCGAATTCAACATCAACACAAACTTTTCGCATAAGAGTTGCTTCAAAATCACGAACATTGTTGTGCCGCCTGGTGACAAATCCTCTTCGTTTACAACTCATTGCATCTGCATTTTTATGGAAGTCAACGAATGTCCTTTGTATAACACAGACGAGCATCACGAAATACCCCCCACGTTAATCCTTTGATGCATAAACATACCTCCTGGTTATATTAAACTTCCAATTGGAAACATTTATAATTTTATGAGGAACCAGGGGGGTCTTATCAGCTTTTACCAAATTTATTTTACACTGCATTTCCAATAATTAACCCCTTGGAAAAAAGCAAACCAGCAAAGAAATGACCAATGATTTTGTTCCTTTCCGGGGGACACTGCATTAAAGGGTTACGGTGAACCCTGCACTTCGTGTGGTAATGTACTGAGCCAATTTGAGGCCCCTTTTAATTTAGTAAAATTATTAGCAAGCATAGTCTTAAAAGAGTCTATTTGATTCGTTCGGTTTTCTTGAATAGCTGCTAGAGATTCCACTTCAGATTTCGCTCGTTTTACAATATCTTTATGAGGAAGTGTGTTTAATTGTAACATCATCCAAGTTCCTGTTAAAAAGAACAATAGCTTTATATCTTGAGAACGAACGGTGAAAGCATCCAACGGAGGTTTTCTAGGAAATAGGTGTTCTAGAGGTATGTGACTGGAAAATATGAACTGTTTTAGCGAAAACAAGAATATGCTCCTCTTGGTAAAATGAGTTGTTCTGAAGACCAGTTTCCTTTTTCCTGGCTAAATAAACGGTTTTAAATTCCATGGATTCTTGTCCTGGCATATCGAGCTGTTATAAGAAAAAATTGTCTTTTTTCTGGTAAAGTTCTATGAGTTGTTAATTTTATGACTTCCTGCCAAAACGAACTGTTCTAAGAGAAACCACCTCGTTTCCAAGAAAAAAGAATTGTTCTAAGAAAAATAGCCATTCTTCCTGGGATGTAGAGTTGTTCTAAGGAAACCACAATCTTCCTGGGATGTAGAGTTGTTCTAAGGAAACCACAATTTTTCTCTTCATTTGATTTATGAACATACTTCCTGGAAGTTCTTCTCTACCGGCTGCTTCTGGAAGGACTCCCCGCTTTTTGAGTTCCCCGCTCGGCCACGCCCATTTTTCAGAGTGGGTAACTCGGACGTCTCAATGGATCGAGTTGTCCCGGGGAACTCGATGCGGAGAACTCGATCGGTAATTATGATCCATTATGATCGAGTTCCCCGATTCTTTTTCATAAAGGGAAACTCAACCAGCTTATTGTTTTATTATATGTCACCGAGTTTCCCGCTTTCTCCTGTTTTAAAAGATTGGTTTACACGATACAATTTTAATTATTTTTAAAATACTTTTTTACTTTAATAATCAGCTAAGACAATGCAATATTGATAAGACAAACATAATGTGAGAAAAAGTAATAACTAATGCTCTTTAGTGACGTTATGGTATACACTCTCCTTCACAGAGGTATTTTCATTAATGTACCTTGCAAAAGCCTGGAATCTTGGTAAGACAAGACTTATACGAATTTTTTCACAAAGGTACCTTAATATTACTGTTAATTCCAGTTAAGTGTCCATAAAATGTGATGATGCCGGGAAATTTTAAATGTATTTTTTTTAACACCGTTGTATATTGTACTTACTTCAATGATCCATACATTTCAGGAAGCAATAACGCGCCAAACTTTCCAAAATCAGAGCCTTGTGTAAGTACTCCCCGCTTACCAAACGTTTAACAGGAACAGTGTTGTTTCAGTACGAAAAGTATATAAGTTCCTTTTTCTGTTCCCCGGAAGGCGCCGGCGGCCATGAATGCCCTTGGTTCCGCGACTCTTAAGTCTTTGGTAGACCACGAATAATTATTGGGTAAACTGGCACAACCTGCTATATATCTTTTTAAGCTTTGACAAGATTGTGACGCGATGTGCAAAGATATTATGACCGTGGTTGTACCTGCAAAGCATGATCAATTGTCTCATCAAGATTGAATTGTTTTAATCATCTGATCACGTTTGAAGTCCGTAATGTCAGTCAGAAGGTACTTTTCGGAATAAATAAATTATATATAGTGTAAACAGGGTCTTAAATATTTTCTTGATGGGTGAAGTCAATGTGTTAAAAGATTATATGTTAAATTCCGTAATTTTTCTAAAATTTATATAAATTGTATAATCTAAACAGGGACTAAGTATTGTATGACGCCATCGACGGGCGTAGTCAACATTTCAGTGTCTTAATTAAACATTTGCCTAAGTTCGAAGTTCGAGGTCACCAGTAAAAATAATATTCTAAAAATAATTTTTTATCATGTAAACCAATCTTTCAAGCCAACTGGGAAGTCGGTGACATATAATAAAATTGCTGAATGAGTTCCCCGCTTTACAAATAAGGTTATTTTGAGACGTCTGAGTTCCCTGTTCTGTAAAATGGACTTGGCTGAGTGGGGAACTCGAAGCGAGAAACTCGAAATGTAGTAACCCCCATAAATTTGTCATATAAATATTTACGTGGGTGATTCGGAGAGCACAGAAACATTTCCTTTTTTTTATTGTAAAACCCTATTTAAGCAAAAATTCCAAAAAATATTTATACGAAGGAGGGATGGAATAAGATCAACGATGGAGAGGGGTAATTATTTTACAAATTTTTTAATGAAAATATTTGGGAGACGGGCATCGGGGGCCAAGAAACGGGGAGGGGGGGGGAGGGGAGGGGAAAAGGGTTTAATATTATTTTTTAGATAATCTATTTTAATAATTATCTATTTTATATATATCATTGTTGTGATATTCTTGATGGGTGATCAAATTTCTTTGAACAATGGCAACAACCGCTACCTGATCATGTAGAGTGTAAATTAGGTAAATTAACTCACAAACCTGTGTTATTTATCATAGAAATAACTTTAAGACGCTTACAAACGTTTTATTTAAAAGGGATTTTATATTTTAAATAGACAGTAAAGCATGTAATCGCATGTTAAACAAAGAGTCCAGTTTTTTTATTTAAGCGAAATTTTCACTGAAAGATATTCTGCGCGTAATAAATAAAATACAAACGTTGAAATTTAATCAACTTATTTTTTCTATGTTTCTGATTTCACGAGAGCCATTTCTATGTTTCTGATTTCACGAGAACCGTTTCTATGTTTCTGTTTTCACGAGAGCCATTTTGCGTGGAGTTTCTGAGTGGAAAAGAAGCGGTTGCAAAACATTTCAAGCAACAAAATGTTGATAAAATAATAAAATCAAAATGTCGTTTTTCTTTCCCATATGTATCAGTAACGTTTAGATTTCTTTATTGATGTATACTGTATATTACCATATGGCAAGGCCACCTGACAAACTATTATTTTCTTTTTCACGGTTCCTATAATGCGGATAAAAGTAAATATTAACAGGGTCATTGTTTTGAAAATAGGACTTAATTATTTTTGTCTGAATACTTAATTGAAAAATCGTGTTGTATTGCTACAAAAACTACGATGATTCTTCTATTCTACAATAATTTTGTTTCATCGTTTCGTTTGTTTTGCAAACGAGCAAACAAGAAATTCGTCTCTTTGTTAATATTTGGCACTTGTCCTATTATTTGTTCAGCTTTTCTGTCTATAAAAAATATAAAATCCATTCCTTTAACAATGTGTGTGTCTCATTTTTGTTTCCATAAAATATTTTCATTAATATTTTTTATTAAGTGATTATTCTATAAAGATTGTTTTCTTTATAACTCCTAGGATGTTAGACGATACATACTACAGACGAAACAACGACTCGTTGATCTATTTTCGCTGCGGAGCAGGTTCTCCATACTACGTTCTTACACAAAATTCAGATATTAACTTTATGGTTATTTCTACAATTAGCTTCTTAGTTGCATTTACAGCAACATTTTTTAATTGTGCATTTTTATTTACAATGTATAAACATAAAAGGTTACGAAGAAACCTGTCAAGTCTACTCTTGATTAATCTTTCAAGTATTGATTGTTTGGTTGCCTTTATCGTATTGCCATTACAAGGTATACAAGCAAGTTTATTTTCCCGTGGAAGACCAGCATGCAACCTAAATTCCATTATCAATATATTTGCATATAGCTTGATAGAAATGTCCTTTACCACATTGGCATTTATAACAATGGATTCTTACCTTGGTATTGTATGGCCATTCCATTATGAACGCCATGTTACTGTTTGGAGGACAATGATACCGTTATGGTTTGTTTGGTTAATGCTGTGTATCTATACGATTGTAACCGAAATTCAAAATTTATGGACAGTATTTCAGATTATTCTTGGTACCTTTGTATCTTTCATGATCGTTGCCATAATTTTCACCTATCTACATATTTATCATATTGTAAATAATATGAGACGAAGGGTGAGTTGTGTAAGTTCTGAAGAAAACAAATACCAAGTAAAAACTGACTGGAAAACCATTAAAACCAGTATTGGAATTGTATTATCATTTGTTCTAACCTATTTACCAGTTGGGGTATATACCGTGTTAATCTTAAGTAACAGCGAATCGCAATATCATAGGACTTACATCTACCAATGGGTACAGACATTATGTTACTCAAGCTCCTTGTTGAACGCGTTTGTTTATTACTGGAGATTGACTGAAGTGCGTCGGGCCAGTGTTAAATTATATTTACCATGTTGTCTAGCAAAGGTTGATATGAAGAAGAAGAAGGAATCGTATTTACGAAAGGTTTCTACTGCAAGACAAGCTGAACTCCCGTCTTATATTTATAATGAAGTTGATTATAATATGTTTACAGTTCGTTAACCCTGTATGTATATGGTGTTCCCGGATTGATCAAACAATTCAATCATGTTCTTTGCTATATTGTTTTTTCCAGGGGGTCAATTACTGAAATAAAACGAGAGAAAAAAAGGTAAAAGCTGATGAAACCACCTAGTTCCTCGTGTTGTTAAAAAGGTTTCCAATGAGAAGTTTGATATAACCAGGAGGCATTTTTTGCATTAACTGATTTAGAAAGAGGTATAAGAGAGAAATGAGAGTGCCTTTTTTACTTTGCTGTGCAGTTACTATAATCTAGGTAATAATATTCCGCGTTTTAAACCTCATTTGTATTTCATCACTTTCCCGTTTGACTGTCCTGTAAATAGGAATGGGATTGTTGTTTGTGTCTTTATTCGATGATGACGTCACAGAGACCCGGAAAGGACCCAACCAGCCGCTAACCTTTTGTGTCAAATATGTGGTTACTTTCACATCACTTATGGAAAATAATTTGGCGCCTTTTGCCAAATAACTATGACTTAAATTGTAGTTCCTAGCAGATAACTTATTGCTTATAACATTTAACTATCTGCTACCAGTTGCTAAATCGCAGTTCGTATAAGGAGAGTCACGAGAAAAGGAAGAGTTACGAGAAAAAACTGGAGAATTACGGACGACCACGCCTAATTACGGACGACCACGCCTACTTCTCCTAACTCTCCACTGTTTTTGTATGGAGATTCGGTAATAGGAAACTCTCCACTTTGGTCGTTAACAAATGGAGAGTTATAGGAAGCAGTAATTTTATGGCCACGATGAAATGGCCATTTTATGGCCATTAATGAAATCAGAGAGATTGAAATCTCACCAAACATTCAAACCTTGATGTCTAAATGATGATGGGTTGTTATCCAAATTGAAAATTACTTGGAAGATTTCTACATGATTTAAATTCCAGGAACAGTTCCTAAGAACAATTATAGAACAATCAGACTTTCAAACGAAATACTTTAATCCTTCTCCACTAGAACAAACCTCTTTCTGAACGTGTCCCTAATAAATTACTTCAATCTGGAAATATCTGTACAATTCTTACATTGTATCTTCAGTCAAATAAATGCATTAATAATGGAGGTTTTTCGGGAAGACTACAAATCTTCATATTGAAAAAGTCCAAAAGCAAGTAATAAGGGTTTTATTGAACAATTATAACCTGACTTTTGAGGAACTCCTACGTAACACTGGGACTAACATAATATACGTACACAAATTACAGCATCTAATGACGGGGGGTCTATAAATCATTTCACTGTTTAATTCCTGAATTTATGTAGAATTTTTTCCTACCTAAACAAATACCATAAAATCCACGAATAAGAAATTTATTATTTTTGCTTTTTATTTTATATTTTAATATTGATATAGTTGGTATGTATTAGTTAATATTTTTACAGAACTATGTATTTTTAAACCAACTTTAAATAAAGATAATAAATAAAAGATCGCTAAAGATCCACTGAAAATACTGTTTTAGGAGCATTTTAGGGATACAGTAAAAAGGTTTGCACGAATATGTTGAGATGCTGTTAACTTTATCTATTTATTTACAAATATCAACGAAAGGAGGGGATGCCTTACTATCCTATAGGCTGATGAAAGCATGATGTCTCAAAACTGGCTTCTAAAAAAATAATCAATGTAGCTTAATCATAATATAAATATCTGAAACAAGAAAGAATATTGTTACATACTTTAGAAAAAGGAAGATATATAGAGAATTATGAAAAGTAGGCGTGGTCAACCTAAAAGTAGGCGTGATCAACCGAAAAGTAGGCGTGATCAACCGAAAAGTAGGCATGGTCAACGTAACAGTAGGCGTGATCAACGTAAAAGTGGGCGTGGTCATCGTAAAAGTAGGCCTGATCAACCTAAACGTAGGCGTGCTCATTCATAACTCTCCACCATTTTATTTCTATTAATATTCTATTTGAACGCACAAGTACAACATTTATAATGTGGCTCTCCATTTCTTGTAACTCTTCACTTAGTCATCCTGGCTAAATCGGACCAGTTGTTACCAATAAGTTGTCAATAAAGCTGGTAGTGAGTTGGTTTTCAACGAGTAACAAACAAATAACAAACATAGCAAACAAGTTAGTAACAAACAAGTGGCAAACAAGTGACGAATGAAGTGCAGCGGTTATCCACATGAAATTATGGAGACTTTCTTAATTTTTATCACTAGGATTGTAACACAAAAACAAGATTTTAACCGTTTCCTTTTTACGCGACACGTTTATCAACGCTCTGCGATTCCATTAATTACGAATATAAAAAGTAGCAGACATACATATGTGTATTTTTATTTTTCACTTTGGCTATTATATTTTCAGGTCTTGTAGATAATATCTATTTTATCTTTGAGAAATTGTTTTTTCCGTGTGAGAAAAAGATTATTCATTACTAACCCGTAAAACAATAAATTCGAGTTGACAAGAAATCGAGCTAATGAAAAACCTGGCAGAATCATAACACAACCTCGTTTCCAGAACATATTCTAGTCATAAGTTTGGATCACTGTTGTCCTATTGTTGTACCGATAAGGTAGTAAACGGACCTTTTTACAGTATCGCTAAAATGCTAAAATGAATAAGTATTTTGCAGGTCCGTAGGAACGATTTTTGAATTGGGGTTCCCGGAATTCCTAAATAAATGTCGGCCACTATGGTTGGGCGACAAAGAAACATTTTTGTTCTAGATTGCCTCAAACGGCCATAAGCCGCATTCAGATTAACACCAAGTAAGTAATTTCATTTTTTGTTAAAAATCGCCTCTTCTTATATTTCCTATATGTCTTACAATTTAAAAATAAATTAGAAATATTTTTTAAATGGTTTTAAAAATTTATTTGTGCAAATTATTGGGGGCCAGGCCGTTTAATGGAAATCAGACTTTAATAACTATCTGGACATTAATAAACACAAAGTGTCGATTCGTTTTACGATTGACTTCTAAAACGTTTCCGTGATGACTACAACGATTCAAATAAAAATGCTTAACATAAAATATAGGGCACAGATTTTGAGAGGGAAGGGTTATTTATTGGAAACATTTGGAAATAAAATTTTGTAAAAGCTTATAAGAACCCCGGTTTTTCAAATAATTCTAGCAATTTATCATAAGAATCTATTATAGCTACGGGGGTATATTTAATAATTTAATTTATTTTAGCTACAACCCTTCACAAAATATTTGAGACATTTGCGGTTTTAGACCCTTTGCATGTTCCCTCCATATTTGAAAGAGCGTCCATAAAACAAGAATGGGGATACGTGTTAAAGGGAAACTCAGTCGAGTTACTCTTGCCAGGGTATTCTAGCCAGAAACAATGGAGAATTTTGTTAATTCATTAATTTTTCCATTTCAACACCTCTCAAAGTCCTGCTTTGTCTTATTCTGAGGCAAGCGAGGCACCTCCCCCTTGCACCCGTGCTGTATGATCACGGTTGCTTCAGTTCCAAAGTACCAAAGATCCTAAGTCTTAAGTCTTAA
>JANTOQ010260586.1:0-13308 GCA_027564595.1 Bythotiara depressa | reverse complement strand
ACTAAGTCTACTCCTTTACACCTGGCTACGATTAGCAACAATATTGGGATTCAACGTCTTCTTATTTCTCATAATGCAAGTATAAATTCACGAGATGAAGATAAAATGACACCACTGCACAGGTTATATTATTCTACATGTTAAATATATCTTACGTTTGCGTGGCACGTGTGAGGTCGCGAAAGTAACGCATGGTTAAAAGATTTGTTATTTCGTCATCAAAAAATTCATTTTTCTCTTTCATGAGAAACGAATTTCCATCATAAAACAAGGTCAGTGTTGCAATTTACAAGGCCATTCCTTAATCATGGTAGCTTTCCCATCAGTTCCAAGATATTAGACCGGATTTCTCTGGAGGAATTCTCTGCGTGAAGTAACAATTTACTTTAATTAGGTTGTCAAGAAAGATTTTAATAAAAAAATTAAATCAAGTTTTCAAATGGATGCGCTGATAAATACAAACAAATGTCGCTCCGAGTGGAAAATCCCACATAGTTGAAGTCTGGATTAAGGCATTGCACGAAAATGGGACCATGTTGGCTTTGTGAGAAAAGTTTCATTATAAACATTGACAGTAACAACGACATTTCCAATCTCTATGTTTAACTGCTGTTAAAAGGTATTGTACTCTCAGGTTATGCGGACGCCAGAGATATAGAGTAAATATAGTATCTGGTTTTCAGAGCTTTTGTCTCTGTAATAGTTATCTAGAACAGGTATGGGAATACGAAGGAGTGTATAGATCAAATATGCGTATGTAAATTTCTTAAAGTTACTTTACCTGTATTCCATATCGCAGGGCTTCCTTAATTGGGCGGATCGAGACAATGGAATACTTACTCAAAGAAGGCGCATATGTAGACGTTATTGATAGAGACACTTTCACACCATTGCACTGTGCTGTATGGAAAGAACAAACTGCAGCTGTCAACATTCTTATAAAACATGGAGCAAATATATCACTGACTGATACAAACATGAGGACTGTCCTGCACCTAGCAGTAGAAGGAAAACATCTTGATACACTGCAAGTGTTACTAAAGAATGGAGCTGATGTTTTGATTGACAGTTGCGACGAGGATTATCGAGCACCTTTGCACTATGCCGCTGTAATGGGAAATATAAAGGTAAGATGAGTAAGAAAAATTTCAATAATAATGTTTCAAATAATATCCTTAAATACATTTACATTTTCCGTAAATAAACCCCATGGAAAAGCAAAGAAATGAATAACGATTTTATTAATTATCCAGGGCACCTAATACTACAGGGTGAACCTTTATGCAATTCAATTAGGTTATGAAATTCTCTCCCTTCCCAAATTCGGCCAAAGATTCGAGTTGATATTTATGGAAAAGGGAAGTTAGGACAGTTGTTTCTAGAATAGGACTTCTACTGTCAAAACCTTCCCTACAAATAGCTGAATAATGAAAGGTCCTTTCTATATTTTGTGTGGAAGATATATCTAACTTCCACTTATTTCTTGTCTTTCCAGTTTATATTTTCAAATGTATTTTTATTAATTCGCTGTGAGCTATGGTTGGCTAGAATTGATGTAAAACCTTACATATTGCTTACAGTACATTCACATACTTTGGGATAATTTTTCAGATGATCGAAACACTGCTTCAACATGGAGCGCGAGCTGATCTTAAAGATAGCGAGGAAAAAACAGCGCTACATCTTGCAGCAGAATCTGGAAGAGCCAAGGCTGTAAGATTGCTAGGCAAAGCGTCACCTGGAACAGTCGTCTCGCCAGATGACCACGGGAGATCCCCAATTCACATAGCCGCTATGTTTGGATTCCTGTAAGTATCACGTCCAATAATAGGATTTATCCTAGCGCGCTTTCATTAATATAACATCTCTAAAAAATATCAAGAAATTCCATACTTGTAGCAATGTAATATGTCACTAAAAGTATTTCCATAAATACAGAACAAAGATTCATTTGGGGATGGTATTATGTTATTACCCTCCAATGAAAATTCGTATGCAGAAGGGACAATATGTGTATTATTTGTATAACATTTACACAAATACTTACTGAAGTCTCCACATTGTTTTAGGCCCGTGTGTGAAAATCTTATCGGCATTGGTTCTGAGATTTCTGCACGAGATGATGTACATTGGACACCATTAGATTACTCAGCGTCCAGAGGACATTCTGAAGTTATGAAGTTCCTACTTGATAACCACGCTGGAGTGAATTATACCAATAAAAATTCCGAGAATGCTTTACATCATGCAGTAACCAATGGCCATGTGGATTGCGTAAACATATTATTGGATCATGGAGCTGATATTATAGCCAAGGAAAACAACGGAAAAACCTGTCTAGATTTAGCTGTGGAGAATTGTCACTCGGATGTATGTATGGCATTGATCAAACACAGAAGGTAATGGAGAACTTATAGTGATGACACAGATGGCTACATTGGTATCTAAGCTATTTCATTTCAAGTTTATTAGTCTCTCTATGGGTCTATAGCTATCCTAGGGTCACAGTCCTTCTTGATTCCAATGCAGGTCTCATTTTGAGCGGTAATTTTCACATTACTAGTTACGCTATTGCAGTAGCATATAGAAACAAACTAACAATTGCGTTAGTAGTAAGTAGGGAATACTTCAACATTTATACATTGTTAAGATTTTTAACACTTTCTTTTAGATGGAAAGACATTATGGCTTGTACAGATAACAACAATATACAACCAATGGAAAAGTTAATTGAAAGTGTCCCTGACGTTGCTGAAGCAGTTTTAAATAGATGTATTGAATACTCCAAACACCCCAAAGAGCATCCAGATTATTCAATAACATATAATTTTGAATATATCGATGTTCATTTCGATAATAGCAAAATTTCTACATATTTTGGACCATCATTGATGGCTAAATTCAATCGAGAGTCATTACTATCACACGCTGTCACTACCCGCTTGATCAGTAATAAGTGGAAGCGTATTGGAAGACAGATTTATTATTTTATGTTGCTAATATATATGGTTTATGTTGGATTTTTGACAGCTTTGGTAGTAGCTGAACGAAAAGGGTGAGGACAATTTTACTTGCGAACTAACATATCTCGTGTTTCGTATGGCACATGTGTTTCTACGTAACATTTTCCTTCAAATAAAAGTCCCCTTTAGAATATTTAGCCTCTAGTGGTAGTTTCCCGGCTAAATGAATAAAATAAACGCTCATTTCCTTTCTATTTTGATGTTTCAATGATGATATACCTGAAATATACCTGAAATTACATTTGTTTAATGCTGGTAACCCCTCTCCGAGTTTTTGAAATTTCTCTGGGAATTCTGAGAGTCTTTGTGGGAATTCTGAGAGTCTTTGGTTGAAGGTTTCTGACTTTTACTTTCCATTATCTGGAAATATTTCCTTACAATTTATTTATTTTAATCTCAGGGATAGGGTACAGTGGCCACTTTCGCATTTAGTGAAATCATATGTTAGTGAAAAGATGTTGAGGGAAGAGATTTACAGTCACATATACAATAACATAATTGTGAAAATTTGGAAAGAAATAATTACAGTAACTTAAAGGTCTTTTTGAAATATTCATAACCTCATTATAGTGACTAGTTTCCAATTTTAAAAATAATTTGAAGCTTTTTATGATGGACTATTACATTAATATTTTTCATTACATTCGCATTAATGCCTCGGAAATAAAATAGGGGGCTATATTAATAACACTAGGAGAAATAGGGGGTCCAAAATAGCCCCGGCCAAATAGGGTTAACCAAGAAAAGGCGTTTCAGGACGCTCATAAAAGGTTCGTTAAAACAAAGTTGGTCCTAAAAGGGTGCCTTTGTTAGTTGGACAGCTTTATTTGAGGCAGAACGTTAAGCGTTAAATGTTGCGATTGACATATATACCAACTGAAACTCCATTAAGTAAACATCAATAAAACGTCAATCAGAATATATTAAATGTGATAATATGTGTCACTTTTATTTTTAGACAGAATGGAAGATGTACAATTGTAACGAAGTTGCTACCAATCTTTTGCTTGATCTTAGCTTTTTTTCACCTTGTCAAGGAAGTGGTACAGATATTCGTAATCAAGACAAAATATTTTGTGGATATTGAAAATTATATTGACCTGCTTCTTCACATAACAAGTATATTATTTGTACTGCCATTTATATATGACAACTGCGGGTTTGATGGGTTCAAAGGTGGTACCAAAAGTTTTGTAAAAGTCAACTCCATATCTAACGATATGAAGTGGCAGTCTGGAGCAATATGTATATTTCTAGCTTGGTCTAACCTGTTATTGCATTTAAATCGATTTCCAATCATCGGGTTGTTTCTTGCCATGTTTGTTGAAGTATCTAAAACAGTCATTGGAGTTTTGGCAATGTTAAGCATCATCTTGGTTGGTTTCGCCTTATCCTTTCACGTTTTATTGAACAAAGTATCGGAATTTTCAACTGTTGAACGATCACTGGTTAAAATCATTACCATGCTCATTGGAGAAATCGACTATGGCTCTGTAATTAATGAGAATATCGGCAACAAAGACAAGATGGCGTATACAGCTCTGACAGTCACCATGTATATACTCCTTCTAATATTTCTGCCTATTGTCTCCATCAATATAATGGTAAGTGAAAAAAGTTGTAATCCTAGACTGCAATCCGAAACATAATATATTGAGACAAAAATAATGGTTTCTCCGCACGTGATGCAAAAGTACATAAATTTAAAACAACATTTGTAGTTTGGGCAATATTTAGAATGGTCTTTACTAGCTTCACTGACAGAGACACTGTCTAATAAAATAGGCAAAGGCATAAATTTTTCCACACTTTATAAAAATCTTGCACCTAGGGTAGATCTCTATTTGTAACATATTTCAGGAAGGACACACCTGCTATTCTGTTGATTATACCAATTAACAAGGTAGCAAATTAAACCATCGTGTCTTTGGAAAATATCAGGATTAATAAATTAAACTGTTTTTGTTTTACCTTAGGAATTGGGTGGGGAGGGGGTGGGGTTATGTCCAAGTAATACGCGAATCTCCTCCATACGAAATTCCTGAAAAACACATTTGGGAAACAAAAGAAAAATAATGAAAAAGAACCCCAATATTTGGACACTTACTTACTAATACACTTCTATTAACAGGTCGGTTTGGCAGTTGGTGATATCGCGAAAGTGAGAAAATCTGCAAACCTCCGAATGTTGAAAGACAAAGCGGAACTTTTAAAAAACCTTGAACGCAGGACTCCATCGTGTCTTACACGACGATTCTACCAGTCGACGTTAACAATTACACCAAACACAAGAGATATATGGCAACGGTAAGTACTCGAACAATTTCGTGTTAAAGTCGATACATTTCAAACTTTTATATGACCTTTTATTATTGCAGCAACTGGGTACAAGGTTAGAACGGTTATCTAAGTCATTTTGATCGATAATGGAAGAATGCAATCTATGGAAATGTGATACATTGCCAACGACGTGGTCTGTCAGTACATAGGTTACAATTTCTAAATCTAGTCCTAACTTTAAACACAGTGTAGAGGTCAACCACTTTGTACAAAATCCATAGGTCATGCTATTAAAACAATAATGTGCTACTGCGGTGCGAAGAGTTAACAACTGGGGAAAAAGTATCATTTCATTGCTCAAATTTACGACCGATGTGCATTGCACTATACTGAATTGGATTCTAGGACGACGCGATTGAAGATCTTCTATTAATATTATTTATGTAGAAAATAAGTTGAATGGTGGTATTTTTGAGCAACCTTTACCTGATACTTCTCTCATTATCAGGCAGTGAGATTAGTGAAACATATAGCTTATATACTGATGAAGGAAGATCACAATTTAATTACTTCATATCTCCAGGTTAAAGTTTGGCGTGCGTAAAAGTGACAGGTATGCGAAAGTTCTAATCTGATATTTGTCAGCAGAGGCATTTCGAACAATAAATAAAATTAATTATAAATTTCTATTTCTATTAGATTGATGGCCAAACTTGGAAAGTACAGCTTCGAGTCGCTCGTGATTCATACAGAAGACAAGCCAACGGAGACACATAATGAAAAGTTAAAAATGGAAGAATTGGAAAAGAAGTTGGCGAAGCAGAAGAAAAAAAATGAAAAATTAACTGAAAGGAACGAGGAACAAAGTGAGATGATGAGGAGAATAATAGCCAACATCAACGACTGCCAGCAACAGCCATGTGCAAGCCTTCTACCAAGTTCTATTGTTTCCTTTGTTGGTATGTGGAAGGTGCCTGGGAACGAGGAGGTGGGAACGTCGAATACAGGTTTCTAAAAAGAATGATTTTGAGATGACCACAATCGAATTCCTTAACGATTCTCCTGCCATTATTAGTCGACATTACAAATTCCCAGCCTTTACAAAGGTTGGTTTTCCTGACGGTTATTTCTGAATGGTGTATTTAGTATTCAAAGTATTAATCTTTAGAATTACCTTCTGTATATAATACATTTCTCATGGGAGACCTTTACCAATCTAGAAAGATATAGGCCATCAGCTCTTGCCAACTATATATTCCTTTACATTTCCAATAATTGACCGACCCCTTAGAAAAGCAAGATAGCAAAGAAATCGGTAATGATTTGATTCCTTTACAGTTGGATAATGGACATTAAAGGTTTAAGGAGCAACAGTATTTTAATTATTATATATAAAAGGAATTCATATTTTATTCTAATTTGCGCTATTCTCTAGGAGACTTCGCGAAGACATACATGGGAGCCTTTCTCTTTCTTGTGTCCCTATTCCGAAGATAATATCCTAATGTCTTTCACCATTTTTTGAACCTAAAATAAATTTTACTACCATATGCACATACGAATATCTAGCATGAAAATTAATGTAACATTTAGCCTTAACCCTTAGACTGCGAAGCATTTTTTCATCAGTTTCGCTGCAATGAATCTATGCACAGCGACGCTCGAAACAACACTTCCCGACTCAGAATTTAATGTAGATTACAACTGACTAACCGGAATTACCTGAATACCTTGCGTTCGAAAGATATTGGTACTGTAATGAAACGGTCTGTAAAGACGCCTAAAGTGGTCATTCGACGTCTAAGAGTTAAAACAGCATTTCGAATTGGTTTTGTGTGGTAAAACACCTTGGATTATATTGGTATATTTGTATAAAGTTTGGAAATATGCTTCCATATTGGTAGGAAACACAATTGCAATTTATGTTCCTTTTTTATTACACTAAATTATTTAATTAATAAACTAATAAAACAAATTAATTAATTAACAATTACTCATTAGCTAATAAATTGTAATTGTCATAACATCACACACACATACGTGTAAAAAGAGTGGAAAGCTAGCAAGTTATAGCGATATAGTGTCAACATGTCATTACTGACAATGATCATACGGAAATTTCCCCTGTGTGTCTGTCTACATATATGTGAAGATTGTTGGAAAACGTGTCCCATCTTGCTGCTTAAGAACATTTGAAACTTTTTTTGCAAGAATATCTTTTTTTTAAATAATAGTTTACGAATTATGTGTCACGCTAAAATTAATACTGAATGCGAAATATCTGCCAGAATACCTACACCTACTAAAACACCTACTAAAATATATTTTATGACGTGCTGAAAATGTAGGATTTTGGTTAAAAAAATTTAGTGGGGAAAAAGGTTAATATACAGTCTAGTTATTAGGGAAGTGCCATTAAAATTTAGTTACTATTCATTTTTAGTTAATAGAGTGGGCATCAGTTAATTGTAATACTCGAATGAGGTAATCTCTTTTCTACTGATGAGCAAGTTGCTCAATTCCCTACTATTGGGTAGTTAATTGCCTTTATAACTTTAAAATAGCCCCAGCCAGTGAAAAGGGGCTTAAGTTGGTACCTGACTAAAAAGACTAATTTCTTGACATATACTCTTTTATGGAAATGTTTATGTTCAATGATTTCAACGTCCTATTTTCTTGAAGCAATGGAGTCTTATTGTTAATGAATCCAAATTTAAACTTACTTACTTTACTTTGGCCGAGCTCTGGCTTTAAAAACAAACAAAAAACAATAAATAAATAAAAATGAAAGTGAAAATGGTACCTTTCCAGTTATGTCAAATACGACTAATTTAATAGTGTTTTTCTACTAATGTATTTAAATTTAAATTTAAATTAATAACATTAATTAACATTAATTAAATAAATTTAAATATTTTTTTGCCTTAGTTAATTTTAGCAATTTTAAGATTGACAGATTTGGCTAAGATTATTTCAATTATGCAAACCCAGAACTATAAGACGTCCTCGTGTTTGTTGTTGTAAAATCGTACCTTTAAGTTTTTATTCAGTGTCTAGAACTAGAATATACTCCACAATTTCACACAAACTTGCTGTATAGTTATGTAATTTATGTAATATTGTAATTTTTTACCTATAATTTGATCATTACGTTCTGGCTTCTTAGTTTAAATATAAAAAGGCCTTGATGCACATTTCAGGTGAGCTCTAGTGTCCTTTATTTTACCTCTTCTTTCGTTCCCTGAAATGTGAACCAAGTTAAGCTCACTTGAGTTTTTAATCTTGGTTTTATCTGTTAATAACATTTTTGTATTTTATTTATATATTATTTTTAACACGTCACACATTTATAGCAGTTTCATTTAACTGAAGTGGTTTTACGTGTAAAAATATTTTAAATAAATAAAATAAATAAATCATACATCGTTTTTTATAAGAGTTTACCTTCTACATACCATGAACTATAATATATACATCTATAAAACATATGTACATGTTTTTTCATCTGGAACCGTTTTCACATCTAACTCTCTATAGTCAATAAGCTGCTGATATACAATAATGTTGCTACAACATGCTTATCCACCAGCCACACTTCTCCAGAACTTTGGGGTAAATGTATGTATACTTGATTCTTCTCACGTTTCACAGAAGCAACAATAGCACCTGACAACAAATAATAAACATAGCTCTAACATATTTGTTTTAACTTGAACTATTCTCTTTACATGTTTATAAGCACCTCTAGTACGGTTGTCTAATATTGTCCCATTTATAAGTTAGTCTTTAACCCAATCATGCGTTAATGGTGAAAGTAAGGTTGGATCTTTTCTAATTTCACGCAATATTTGTCATGGCGCCTTTTAATCTTTTTACAAACAGAATTACATAATTTCATGATTTCTTGATTTATATGGGAATCGCGAATTCGCGTCAGTCTCAGGTTTCTTGAAAAGCACTTCCGATAATGAGTCTTGGTTGAATTGGACCTTAACCTGGTCTCCCTTATGTCAAAAAACGCAGTCTGACAATACTTCAAAAACCCTCTGGCCTTGATATCCAATCTTGATTCATCATTTGTGTATGCGGTTTTATATCTGAAATGTTCACCTGTCAGTCGTATAAGATGTGGCTCAGACTGAACATCCATGAAAACGTTATTTATTGCAACTGTCAGCAAATCTCTAATACGGTCACGCCTTTGTGAAGCAAAACCTCCATTTTTGCAATCTAATGGCTTCTCTAAAGTCATTTTTTTATTGAGGTAATAATTTTTATCCTCACGTGAAATTGCATTTAGCCATGTGCTGTCACCTTTACCTCTTGACTGAATGGCACAGTTGTCTTTTCTTCTAAGCTTTCAGCTCAGAGAACTACGCACATTACACAACACTGCAACACAGGAGAATATTCGCATATCGCATTATAGGCATCACTTATGGCGGACACAAACATATAAACATGACCTATGGTTAATGCGAAGAGGTCATCCTTTGCACTGTGGCGTGAAGGGAGCCGAACCCGTAATCATCGGATTGTAAGTTCAACTCTCTCTCACAACACTGAGCCACAGCTCCAGTACAGTTTTTAATTCATCAGGCAGTAGCTCGTCAATACGTGTTATTTGTTATTCCTTCTTTGTTCTTTTCGATCTTACTACTTCATGCTTAAGATCTGCAGTAGAGTTTCTCTTTTTATCATTTCTTCTCCAACACTTGTTTCAATATTTTTGTGATTTTTCCTGGAGCTTTATATTGGTCATTAGTTGAGTCTTTAACACAAGGGAAAAGTCCAACAAGGTTACAAAATAGTTAATCTATTGTAATATCAGTTCAAATTAGGTTTGGAACCCAGTTTCCGTTCTAAAACATCCTAAATTGGTTCTGTTAACTTCTCAATCTCACATATGTTCTCAGAAAATAAGTGAAACGAGATTTGAACCCTTTCGTATAAGCGATATATGCTGCATGAGGTTGTCTAATGGCAATATCACTTAAATATATTTAACTGATTTACCCAATTTACCTAATCATCACAATATTCATTTTTATATTCCTCTGATCCAAGAACCGCTCCAAAGTGTCTCTTTCCTTCAGTTGTTATGTATCAATGTGAAGGTATCTTCTATGGCCAGGCACTTGTTTGTTGATATAACATTACTTGAGTAGCACCATGTCATATGAAACTAGCCTTTACATATATATATATATATATTTCACCTGTCTTTGAATTTTGGCGGAAATGGCACCTTTACATGAATTAGCATGATTTACTCTAAGAAATAACTGACTTGAGAATAAAATTCTAAAACAGCAGTTTATAATCTCTTTTACAATGAAAACAGAATGAAAGATTATCTAATAGAAAAACATATTTTTGCAGAAACAAGTAACTTATATGAGAACCCGGTAATCATATTTGTCGACCTCATTACTTTTGTGGTAACATGAGAGAAACGTTTTACAGGAAAATGTTCCTCACATAATAGTTAACAACTGTGAAAAGTTTCATGATTTTAGAACATACAGGTCAAACGTTATGGAGGGGAATAATAGTACCTTAAAGGAAGAAATTATTGCGGGAAGAAAATTTTCGGATTTTACCTTCAGCAAAATACATACAGTTGGGTGTAAGAAAAAGCTATTAGGTGCTTTAGTACTCGTATTCACGAATCAATCGTTACAATGATATCGTCACTAACAAGGTTCTTTCGTAGTACTTGGTTTCGGTTTATTATTATTCTTATGTCATTTTCTTTATTCTTTCCTTCTGTTTCCGAACTTTTTCCTTTCGTGGTTGATTTTTCTGTTGTGTTCGTCAAGGGGATCTATTGTGCCTCAAGGAACGAGCCAATAATTTCCTCGTGTTTTTAGCTCTATGTATAGTTCAATAACGAGTGTTTGTATCTTTCCAATATAAGACGGTTAGCACATGTTCCTGATATTATTATTTCTCTCACATCGCAAAGAATTTCTAAACCACTCTGGACAAGTGGAGACCGTATATAGCTTGTGTTTGTTAACGTAACGGTAGCAGTTGCTCCACGATCTATCGTAAATTTTGAAATCTCCATTGGTAAGTTCCCGACAGGAACCATAATACAAGCTTCACAACTTTAATGGCAAACTGATCAAAAATGTTATCTGGCTCGTGATGGCAACGTAACTCTTGGTTTGCTTGAGGAAACCAAGTTCTTCCGTAATAGTGATATGGCATAGCCTCTGTAAATTCAAAGTTTTATTATTATTCACTTTCTGTGCTGTGTTTCACTTGTAAAAAAAGGTCTAATTTTTTCTTTATCTTCAAAACATCCGAACTTAAAACGTAATCCCTCATCGACAAATTACGTAACTTTATAATTTTTAACGTTTTTCGAACGTGTCAGAGTTCGATTCCATTGTCTAGATTTTTTCAAAGAAGTTGTATAAATGTTGTGCAATTTTGAGATCAAAGTACAAATATCAAACGACTTTCATTTATATTATCCAATCAGAATTTCGAAAGCTTACCCAATCGAAGACGTTCAAATGTAAATAAAGCAGAAGATGGCTGTAAAATACTCCGCGATGAAGATTACTTTTTGTTTTATACGAAGACGTTCCATTTCTCACATAGCGATCTTCGGAACCTATACATTATTCGCAACGTCTTTTATTCGAGCTTTGGCAAAACAAAAAGAAAAACAAGCAAGTGCATCTGCAACTAACAACGAAGACTTAGAAGAGACAGTAGGTCAAGAAAACGTCCCATTAAATATATTTTGCTATTTACACCCATTTCGTTTTATAACCATAACGTTTATAAACATACTGAGGCTCAGAGGCCCTCAAAAGTAAGCATAAGCTAAGCATATGGGAATGATATCTAGAAAACAAAATTAAGCATACTTGAGATTGGGCCAAATTTTCCAGAAGCTTATAAAAAGAAATGAGTGTACTCATTCTTTCCGATTGCGGTGGCCAATCAATCATTATTCGCTTATCTTGTCTATTAGGTCACTCGTCTAATTCACTTGTGCCAATTCAATGAGAAACTTGTCTCGGGCGCTTGGATTATGATGCTGTCGTTGATGCCGTTGCTACTATTAAAAGCAAAAAAAGAAAACCCTATCGACGGTGGTCAGTTAAAGAAAGATTCACAACAGGAAAGTGCGATGCTGAAAATGGTTATGCGGCAGCAATTAGAAAATATGGCTCACCTAATAAACCACTTAATGAAAATACTGCTAGATTCTTTGCAAAATTGTATAGGGATGAATTGAAAACCTCGACGTATCAAAAAAATGGCAATGTTACCTAGGGGGCGACCATTTTTATTTGGTCCTCTTGATGAAATGGTGCGAAAGTATTTACTAGCAACACGTAGTCGGAGTGGACTTGTTTCAACAGCTATTGCAATTGAAACGCAAAAGCTCTAAATACACGTATCACTCAACACAATCTTGGCAATCTTGATCTGGATTCGTCTTCTTGGGCTAAAAGTCTGTTAATATGACACACTTATTTCACCCA
The DNA here is from genome assembly GCA_027564595.1 of Bythotiara depressa. Classification (NCBI taxonomy): domain Eukaryota; kingdom Metazoa; phylum Cnidaria; class Hydrozoa; order Anthoathecata; family Bythotiaridae; genus Bythotiara; species Bythotiara depressa. Next base: position 494 of record JANTOQ010260586.1, on the reverse strand, counting down.
CATTATAAGGCATACATGAAAAGAAGTATTTCAGAATTGTATGTACAGCAGATCGAAGCTAAACGTGGAAGACGTCAACATCCAATTCCGCCTGTCAAACATGAAACCATTACATGCGATTTGGTTAATTGAATTCTACAACGATATCACATCTGAAGTAGGAGAGAATGTGATCATCAATGGATTGAAGGTGTCAGGCATTTTTGATGCTATCAAAGCGCAACCTTACCCTCACTTGACCCTTTCCAAGATATCTCACCACTACCAGTACCCGAACCTGACGCCAACTCTGTTTATTTTAGTGCGCAAGAGATGCCTGACGAAATCGTAACAAATTTCTACCGGTAGTTTCAAAGATATTTGAAAGAATCATGCAAAAGCAAATAACTGTTTACATCGAAGAACACTAATCACCCTATCTATGTGGTTTTAGAAAAGGATTTAATACACAACATGCTTTAATTGCTCTGATTGAAAAATGGAAACAGTCTCTT
>JANTOQ010260475.1:0-13309 GCA_027564595.1 Bythotiara depressa | reverse complement strand
GTTCCTGACATGCTCAGGGGACCGGAAATGCCTTGCATGTACGGCTTACCTATTATTAACTTATGTTATTATTACATGCAATAAATGGCCTTTTCCAAGTAAATATTTCTGGCATTATGGAGCATTATCTCTAGAAACCCTGCCATATTCTCCCAGTTTTAAAGCCGAGCGGCTTCTTGTTGTAAAAGTATTCTATAGAAAGTTTAATTTATACAGGAGGTAATAATAGCAAGACATCATATGTACTTCATGAAATAATACATCCTTACCAACACCAAAATAGCCCGGAACAAATAGGGTTAATTAACCCCCAGGAAAAACTAAAATAGCATGGGAATGTCCAATGATTAGATTTCTTTCCAGGGACATTACGCATTACACAACATTTACCAAATCCAAGAGGTATATCCAAAACTCTCCTATTAAGCTTCTTATTTTATGTATTCATTTACCAATTTTTAACCAGGATAACCTCTTCTTAACCAGGATAACGTCCTCTTAACCACGATAACCTCTTCTTAACCAGGATGACCTCTTCGGTACTTAACGTGTTCCATTCTCATTATTATTTTTATTATTAACAATTTATTTAAAGTTGGTTACAACAGTAATATAGTTACAACATTCAACGTTGTTATACGTGACAAGGCGGGATGGAGGACTTACTCGATTGATGGTAAAAATAATATTTATTTGTCTCTTTTAAAAGAAAGTGCCTGATAAAAGGGACGGACACTAATATTGCCATTGTCATTGAGTGTCCTTCCATCGGAGTTCTGATTGTAATTAAATTTCCCATATGAGCTACATACACTTCTAATTAAATTGACTCGTAAGCAGCCAATTTTTAAACTACACCTGCGTCTCCTTCTTACCTTCTTTCCTTCGTTCCCGTGAAGTTAAATGTTACTCAACGTGTGTCCTTCAGTGCCGTGTGAGCAAAGTTGACATTTAGGAGAACGGATACTTCTCTTTGTAGGAGGATATATACAGTGCTGTAGTCGCGCAAATACAACATCATAAGCAATAAACAGATTGGAAAACTCGATTTTTATAAAGTGGCTCGCTGTCACATAGATGTTCTAAAGTTGTAAGGAATATGTTTAATATGAATGAAGTCTTTCATAAAGGAAAGATTTAAATCGTGGAATGTCTTATAAATCTCTGTCAAATGGTTAATGTTGATATGTTGTTATATTATTCTGTAATTGTTCTCAAAGATAAAATCAACATTCTACGGTTGTAAAAATCAACTACTCTGTGAGCCATAATCACGGCTGTTTCGGAGGCGAATTTCAGTCTACGCATGCGCGCGAAAATTGTCGTTAGAAAACTATTCATAATGGCCACCACGTGTTATCCCGAATGTATAGCCTGCTGAATACAAAAAACTGTTTTGTTACATACGTCAGTGGATATATTTTCCTAAAGCATTCCAAGGAAAACCACGTTGAGGATGGCAGGCATGGTTTTTGCTGTCAAAGTTTGTGTTCAAGAAAACTACCATTAACAATAGTATGGTACCTTGCTTTGCACTTTTCTTGGCGTGTGGAGATTTCTGGTAACTATATGATGCGTTATCTTAAAGACCAAGGTTTATTTAATAATTTTGCGAAGGATACAACGTGCTTTCATATTCTTTGTGGTTTCATCACGGCATTATGTACCACGACATTTTTGTATGTGACGTTACCGAATGTTGTAGATGAATAAAAAGATTATTTTTGTCAAAGGTTTATTTGTATTAACAACATGCCAGATAACGTGAAGAAAAATTGAATATACAAAACAACATTAAATATTTGTCCAAAAAACATATATAACTACTGTGGGATCAATTAACAGATGGCTAGCTAGCAAAGAAAAGTCGTATAGCTAGCTAGTTATATATTAAAATCCTGTTGTCACACTCTAGTATAACAATCGAGTTTTAACTCCTTGTGGCATGTACTTTAAAAATGTAATTAACTAGTTAAAAAGTAATAGCCTACCCCTTACTCCGGTTTCAAAACAAAAATTAATTTTCAAAAAAATGCAAGAATGTGAGGTTGAAAAAAACGTAGCTAGGTAAATTTAGATAAAAAATACAGTATACAGCTCTAATCGTGAAGAAAGTAGAAGATATTTTTTACAGCATTTGTATTTGATTTTCCATGAAATGCTTCCTTGATATATAATATTGACAATATATACATATATATATAGAGAGAGATGGATTCCATTTTGACATCTTGTTTGCAAAATGTAAAGTTTTGAAAATAAATCTCTAGATGAGAAATAAAATAATGCTGAAACAAAAGTAGATATAAACACATTCTAGCACTTGTACTATTTCTATGGTTGCCAAGTTAGGCAGGTATTGGTAATATATTTGCTTCGCATTGGTCGACCGACTCACTTTGACCTTAAAAAATCCACTTTTTTTTACTCAGTGAGTCGAACATGGATGTATATTATACCTTGTCAGAAAATTATTTCCCACTAATTGTGATTCGTGGTTGCATTTTTCAGCTAACAGCATTTAACATCGGAGGGAAAAGTAGATTTAAAGTAAAATTACGAATTGCGGCATTCCTTATATACAAAAAGTACACTTTGTTCTCTTCTGAGTTGTAAGAATGTGCTCTAGGTCCAGGTTTAGATGGCAATCTTGTAAGAAGTAGATTGATGTGTATATCATTGAGTAACCATTCACAAGTAGTTTTATGGGAATGGTTCTTTTCCCCAATTTTCTGGAAACAAAAAGGGTCGAGAATCCAATTCCGGCTGACCGAACGACTGCCTTTCTAATGCTGCGAACCAAACATATTTTCCGATGCTTGCCTTATTTAGTTCCTAAAACTGTAGTTTATATACCCTAAAAAATCATTATTATTTCACTTGATATTTTGACAAGGAATTCATCTATATAATTTAGATATTAACGGATGGCACTGCCTCTTTATTTCCGATTTCAATTTCTTTGCATTTGGATGAATGGACAGCAGATGTTGATTCATTAAATAACACAAACTATCTGTTGGACTTTTGATTTTGTCGAATCGGGCTTTCATCCGCTTAAATTCATGGTGTATGCTCTCACCACCCTGTTATCCATACAAACCAAACCCAACATGCTAGCGTCGTATAAATGTAATGACATGATCCTCAAGTATGTGAAGTTTTGGACTGATATTTATACGGGGCCAATTAATTCGGAAATACATCATGAATTTGTTAATTGATGTCTCTACATTGGTAAAAAAATACACACAGTAATCTTAGATATTTATAACTCTTTCACAAATGAGTATATTTAATTCATTTTGGGGCATATTTGAATATAATAATAAACCTTACCTAATTCATCAATCTGTGTGTCATTTAAGTATTCAGAGGAATTAAACACGTCATCACATTTCCCATACAGTTGGAACAATTTTTTATACTTCTTGCAATCTTCAATTGCCATTTGTACCAGACTGTGATTATCAGTTTCATCCTCCAGTATCTTTGGCACACTATCGTACAAACATTTATTGTTATGGTAGAATTTATTTTTTCAGCTTACATAAATCAAAAAATTATCATTGACTTATTTATATATATACTGTATATTTGTTGTATTAAAAGTTAAAATTGTGTAAAAATAACTTTAATAGTACTGTGTATGCAGCGAAGTGCATCTGTTTTGGGGTGGTTTTTTTCAAGTATATATATATTTTTATTGAGTCATTCTTACCCTTGGATGTGATTTCCCACAAAACTCTTTCCATGGTAGGATAGACGTTCTCTCCCAGTTTGGCAAGTGTTTTGACAAGTGATGCTACGCATGGTCCAATACCACGATCCAACTCTAAAGTTGTGTTATCATGTTTTTCTTGTATTGATTTGTTTTGATTTTCTAAAGCATCAATTTGAGGCTGACAGTGGTCAGTTAAAATATGTTCATTTCCTTCAGAAATAGCATGGCAATTCATTTCTTCGAGTAACGCTTCGAGTGGCTCTTCATTAACATGTATTTGTTTTGCGGTTTTCGAGATTCAATGAGTGATGATATGTGGTCTCCGAAATTGGTGTCTGCGTACTCCTCATTTGTAGTACGAATTGAAGCAGTTTCATAGTCATATTTGTAACACTAATCCTCCAACAGGTTGAAAACCTTTAAGTAAATCCCAAGAGATACATTTAAACTGGCTCCCAATTAACGAGAGGAGAGAATTCAACATAATAAAACTCACATTCAAAGCAATACATTTGGAGAACTGGCCAGATATCAACAATCTTGTCATGAAAACAAGCAAGGGAAGGAAATAAGATTAATGACTACTAATTATATATATACCTGTTCAATTGGAATTTCAAAGTAAAACTTGTCAATAACATTAAAGCAGTATTTTGCAAACTTCGTATTGCGGGTTGTGAACAGTGCAGTAGCTATCATAATGCAGCTTTACGTTCTGGAGACTTCGTTGTGTGAATCTTTGTCTAATAAATATTGGAATCTGCATGTTGGCAGTTGTGATCAAAGCACCATAAACAACTATGTCGGCCTGGAATAAAGTATAAATAAACTCTGTATCTTTTATGACGCATGAATATTTGATATATATACAACATATTTTATTGAAATATTTACACAATAGTTTTTCTTGAGCTATGCAGTAGCAATGAGATTTTCTAGAATGTCTGATTTTTATATTTATAAATAAATGTTGCGTGTTAGTTTTTATATAAATTTCATACAAAGCAATACTGCTTTTAAAATGTACTTTTGTCCACTGTAATTTATATGCATGGAAAACTTGGTCTATCTATGTTAAAATTGTGATATTTCTTTGGTGTGAAAATTCTGCAAAAGGAGTATTTGCTGTTGTTAAAATTATTTGGAACTTATAAACATTCTTACAAGATCATGTTCAAAAGAATTTTACCATTTGCTCCAGTGATACCATACATAGCACAAAGAAATTTTTTGGTGAGAAAGCATTTTTATATGAGCACTATAGCGTTGCAGGCCAGTTTTCAAATTGCTTATAGTGTCCTTGGCTTCAAAGATGCTACACACCACAGTGTTGTCTTTCCTGTTAGGGTTAGGCACATTTTGAAACTTTTGTCTCCATGATCTCAACCTATCTTTATGCGGATTTCATTTTCAGGAATAAATGTGTGGTTTTTGATTTGGCCATGTTCCTGCAAGCTATGCAAGTGCTTCAAAACATGGCCCACTATGTTATAAATGTAGGCCCATGGCTTAAGGATAACTTCTGTTCTTTTTTCGGAAGTCGTTTTTGTAAATGGAGCCATTTCAACTACAAACCCTTCTCCAATCCATTCTTTTGTCATGATTCTGGTGTTTAATTTAATATTAAATGTATTGAGCCACCTGGAGATTTCGCGTAGTTGATACCATGGAAAATTAAAGGTTGCTTTCATAGCTGCAACATGGATTGGTGGGACGAAAACCAGCGTGTCAAGCTTTATTATAATTTGTTCTCGTTCTTTATTGCCCATGTTGTTAATGATAGCAGTTGTCTGAGTTGCTACAGTATTGCTTGTGGTACTGCCATTAGCTTAACTAATTCTCTTGTAGCTTTTGTTCACATCTGGACATTACGGGTCCATGTCATATCAGATGACTTTCGTGCAATACGAATAGGAGTAATTGTCAAGGGCTAAATTAGAATTTATTAGTAAATTATTTATATATTAGGAATACAATGCAAACATAATATATACATTGTCATATAATATTTTGCTGGTTTATTGCATTTTGCTGGTTTATTGACATATACTTTCAATCATTTCAATTACTATTCCAATAATTTTTATGTTCCATGCTCTTCTGAGTATCAAATATTTGTACTGTATATGAATCTGTAGTTGCATGGAATTTAAGTATAGTACACTTATTTAGGCCTCCTCAAAAATTTAATTTTTGCTCAGTAATCTTATTTTGTCTCTTACTTCTGAGATAATTGAAGGTATTAATAATAACAAATTATATATATACAGTGTCATTCATTTTTATGTACAGAAAGATATTGTTGTTGTTGTGGTTGTTATACTATTAATGTGCATTTTCTATGCTAGCATAGGTTACACATGGGCCTTCCCATAGGAAGATAACTGTATGGGAAGTATTTTAATTTTAAATTTACCATAGAGCTTCCTGTGGATTTGGATTTGGATTATTTGGTAGTGAAGACTGCTTCATTTTGATGTTAACGTTATGTGATACACATTCTTCCACATCTCTGAGTAGCGGCTTTGAAGGGCTAAGGTCCAAAATTTCAACATTCGTAAACGATTTATTTTCCTTGGAGCATACATGCTGTTAAATGTGTTTCAGTTCAACATGCTTACCACACCCACATACTGCAATGGCTGATAAAATCATTCTGTTTAAAAGTAGACCAGCTTGTATTGATCCAATAATTGATGAAATTGTTTCTTTGCATGTTGGGAACACTGGATTTGTATTCTCCTTTACATAATTTGAAAGACATATTCCACAGAATGCATGTTCACACGAACTAATAACTAAGGGTCGTTTTAACATGTCGTCACAAAGCTTACAAATATAATGAGTAAGATTTGGATTTTGTTTTATGTCAATGTTTAGATCGTTAAGTGAAATACATAGACTCTGCTCTAGTAGGCCTAATGGTAAAACAGCGGTGTTGATTAGAGTTCTCCAAGGTGTGGTTGCACTTGGACGACCTTTTCTTGACTTTTGTTTAATGGATCTCCCTCCTTTTGCTTTATTTAACATTAAATTGCAGGTGTCACAGTCTGTGTCATGTGGCATCCATATTTTGGGAACCTTTGAGTGAAGTGAAGTTCTTCTTTCTACGTTTACACATGGTGAGAAAGCACGTGTTGCAAAGGTTTTGTGGATGCACACTGCTATTTTCTGACATAAAATTAGCCAGAAACACCTTTTCCAGTCGTAAGGCATAATTTTTTATTTCGTGTATTACTCTTCCTGTCAATATGTTCCCACAGATACTGCAAAGATTACGCAAATTACAAATGTGGGTAGCTGCATCGGCCATGTTTTTTCTCAAAATAAAGGCAGTTTTTGGAAGTTGTTAACTTTCTGGAAATATGTGAAAGCAAATAACTTTTTCTTTTGTGATATTCCGTAAATATTGTATTTAAGTTAGGAAAGTGTTCTTGTTCAAATAACTTCAGCTACAGAATTACAAACATTTAAACGCAGCTTATCAAATTTGACGTTAAAGGTGGACTTCAATTCACATCACTGACACTGCTATTTATTTTTCAACAAATGCGTTATTAAGGCCGTAAACACATCAACCGAGGACTCAAATTTAGTTTTCGTTGATATTTTTGTTGGAATTAACGATAATGCTCGGTAATTACACATTATTTGAAGCCTATATTCATTTCAAGGTCTGTTTACATTTGTTGTCCCTAGACCCAGACCTCCTTAAAATTATTTTTTTGACATGCACAGACTGAAATTCGCGCGTTCCGTTATAATGAAACAGCCGTGTAATTTTGTCAAATCCTTCTTTTCATTTTCGTCAAAACACCAGTCTATGACACGATCAGGATGCCATGTAACAGGTAAAAGATCGTTAGCAATTTGCTTCTGTAGCTCTCTTCTTTGATGATAACTAGCAACACATTTTAACATCAAAGGTTCCTCTTCAACAGCTTTGACACACATTTCTGCTGTCTTGTATTGATCATGGATAACTTCTAACATCCAAGAACGCTGTTGAACAGCTCTTTCAAACATTTCACGTTTTGCGAGTGCATTAGCATGTATATTTATTTCTCGAAAATGAAGTAGACGTAGGCCTTTTATTATATACATTTTTGGGAACAACTCCATTTCTAACGCAGTAGGGTAATTACCCTTTCTCGCCAGACAACACCGTCGGTTAACCCCAACGGATCTGTCGCAGTGCTGTGGGTTACTGGAAGTATCTCAACAGCTCCATTAGTTACTGTTGTTTTGATCAAGTGACTAATTAGGTCAGCTTTTTAGTGGATGACGTCGTTATTTCGTGCATGCGCAAAATCTCATAAATTACTGACGTATTATTTCGCGCATGCGCAGAATCTCATACAATACTGGCGCGGAGAGTTTGTGACATTATATGAGCATTTTTGAGATTTGTGAGAGTTTGACCAGGATTGCGCTAGCCCTCTCAAATCTCTATCTGTACTGCTAGTGTCTACAATCTTTCACTTGAAGGAGTCTTCCATTTTGTCTAATATAATTTTAAGAATTAAAAATTAAAAATGTAAACAATGTTTTATGTTTTTAGGTTGTTACCTAGACTGTAAGGTATTACCTATTTATTAATACCTGTACCATATATCAGGAATCTATGCGACGATAGAATCAGTGCATCCAATTCACTGGATTAATGGAATGTAAACTCTTGGGTATAGCTTTCGTGACGAGACTTTATGTACACATATTCTACGGGAAACATCATTGTAATGGTATATGTATTTCATCATTTCATTCGTTTAAATTAAAAGCCTTTTCAAGAATGCATTATTACGGACATAAAATGTTGTTATAAACAGTATAACAAGAAGCTTGGATATATTTATTGTTGTGTTCTTCATTCACAGGAATAATGTTTCTTTAAGAGCAGGATAATCAGAAGGTTATATATATTTTTGGATTTACTGAAAAGTTTGAGTCTTAGTAAATGTACTTATAATTACGCTCTGTTGATGACCATTGGAAAGAATATGGAAATATGTTATATATCCATGTGGAAAATGTTGCCTCGCTTGCCTCCGAATTGACCTAAGATACATTGAATGTTCTTAACCCAAAAACTATTATGTAACTTTTTATTGCCAGTTTCCTCAAAAGTGCAAAAAATCAAGTACAGCTGTAGTTGTTAAGTGGAAACTTCAACGCAAATACCAATGTTCTCTTATGAAATACCAGTGTTCTCTTATCAAATACCAATGTTCTTTTATCAAATACCAATGTTGTCTTATCAAATACCAATGTTCTCTTATGAAAAACATCAAACGTTTTACTTATTTAAATGTTTGCTTTGCTTTGACGTCATCTAGGATACAAATTTTCTTGTTCAATTATTTTGAAACTTTGTGCTTTAATATTTTTTATTACCTTCATATTGGTAAAATTCATTTTTTCGGAAAAATAGTTTTCTCTGAGTAATTTCCTTGTGGCCAGGGAGTAAAAAAAAAAGATTATTATTACTTATTTTTTGTTTGTTTTGGATTATTGTGTATTGTAAAGCAAAACATTGTAATTTGTGTTAATATTTTAGTTTCTGGGGGTAATTTCGACCCAGCAGTAATTTTTCTAGCAAAAAAAATTATGATTTTTTCAAATATATTTTCTAAACTATATGCAACCACTTTTATTTTAATTGAAGCACCTCAATAGCAAGAGCTTACATACGAATTGTTAATAGTGGACTTCTTGTAGTTCCCAAGAAATATGACACCGAAAAACGCTTAATTTCAGTAAAAATATGTTGACATCAGCAGGAAAATCATTTTGACTTTATGCCGCCATTTTTATTTGAAATTAAACCCAATACCTAAGAGAACAATTCTACCAAGTTTTAACATCAAACTAGTTATAGAAGATGAATTATGGAAAAACCAAAAAATGCTGATTTTGGTGAATTTTGCTGACGTCAGTAATAAGTCACGTGACGTATAGCTACCATTTTTAGCTAATATCAAATATTTTAATTAGATCTACCTTGGTGTCATGTTTTAAGGCTATAGCACAAGTAGAAGCTGAGAAAACTGAAAAACTTTCGAACAAATTCCATTATTCTTAAAGCTTGTCTAAAAGGATTACATATACAGTGAAACTCATGTAATTCGAACTCCTATAATCATCTAAATCGGACAGATTTTTCGGTCCCCTCAGATTTCCTTAATAACGGGATAATCCTATAATTCGAAAATCATATAAATCGAATTCGGTCCCCTCAGAATTCGAATTACATGAGTTCGACTGTACTATGAGTTCGACTGTACTATGAGTTCGACTGTACTTACGAGTTCGACTGTACTTATGAGTTCGACTGTACTTATGAGTTCGACTGTACTATGAGTTCGACTGTACTATGAGTTCGACTGTACTATGAGTTCGACTGTACTTATGAGTTCGACTGTACTTAGTAACACTCTTGGAAAAAGTAAAACAGTAAAGAAATGAATGGTTTATGCTTTAGATTAATTGATTAATTGATTAGATATATTTATCGATCCAATCAAGACAGCTACTTTCTGAAAGTGTATCAAAATATTTATTTTTTGAGATGACACCAGTATTAATCATCCAAATGGCTTGAGAAAAAAACCTGAAAGTTTTCTCCGAGATGGTAGCAAGCAGTTTAACTTGAAGTTTGTATAAAACACTATATGCGCACTATTGGTAACTAAGTCTCGTCTCCATATATGGAAAAAGCATCAGCCATTATGGTGCTTTTTTTTTTAGAAAAGCAAACGGGCCAAATTCTTAAAATGTGTTCAAAATAATGAAGACAAGCAATCCAGATCGTCCAGATGGATTATCTGCATGGTTGAGATCTGCGAATCAAATGCACCCTACATTCTGCGTCGGATTGCTGTGTTTTGAGGCCATTAAAGTGCAACGAATCGCTGCTGTGTAGCGATCTATTGCAGCGAAGCTGGTGAAAAATTGTCAATTTTTAAAAAAATGCTTCGGAGTCTTCGGCATGTGAGGCACATTGTTCCACCTACACATATTTTTAAGATAACTGTTGTTGTAGTGGTCGAATGGCCATGAAAGTTGTGACTTTTCCTAAAATTTATACCTAATGAAAGATCTGTATAAAACCTTTTTGAAAAATGCGAACTCATTTGCGGCATTGGGTCCTTTTGTGACAGGTGGTGAAACAGAATTTATTTTTAAATATTTGAATGTTTCATCATGTTATATATCATTAGATCAGAAATTTTATGTAGATAAATACAAAAATAGATAAAATAGAGAAAGGTCAAGAAATACAATTGTTAGTAATTTGTTGTATAAACAAAAGTCATGTGAGTAGCCCCGCCATTTTAGTTTCAAATGATAGAGGAAGGTTAGGAATAAGTATGTGCCAAATTTGGCTAAATGTCCATTTACCGTCTGGAAGATAATGAGGGGCACAATGTGGTTATTAATCTACGATTCTCTCTACGACTCTATTAGAAGAAATATATCTCACATTATTCTATTGAGTGTAAAAACAGTAATAAATGTACCCCTCATCAGCGAAATACCGAGAGAAAATTAAGCCGTAAGTATGGCAATACTCGTGCAAGAATATCAACGCTAGGTATCGTTTAAAATCTTAAAGTAACTAGTTATGCAAATAATCATACCAAAAGAAATGGTCTGGAGGTAAATCAGTTAACAGGAAATATGCATCCAACCCAAAGGCAGGACGGGAGAAAAAAACATGATTAAAGATATACCACCTAAAGAAGAAATTAAAATGTTCTGGAAAGAGATTTAGGAAAATAAAATAGATAATAATGACAATGCTAAGCGGTTAGAAACACTTGTAAATGAGTATTGTAAAGATGCACAACAAAGGGCTAATCACCAAATCACCACCAATGTCCTCGAAAATGCTATCAAAAATGAAAAACGGAAGAAAACTATTAGATAACAACCTAACTGTTGGTTATTGGTATAAGCAACTATCATTTTACAAAAGACATATTGCATACCTATATACCTATGTAACCTTACATTTCAATTTTATTGATGACTTCATAGACCTTTATTCAACGCCTTGTAACCCAATTTTCAGATGATATCGGCATGAAGTTTAGTAAATCAAAGTATGCCTATATGATTAAAGAAAGAAGAAAAACCAAAGAAATGAATGAGAATTTGGAAATGAAAGGCTGTAAATACCTAACCAATACCTAACCAATAAAGAAGGTGAATAATATCGGTTCCTTGGTCAAGACGAAAACCTAGCGTATGATGCACCAGCCAACAAAGGGAGAGTGTCAACAGACTATTATAAACGGTTAAGAAAAATTTGGTCGACTGAACTTTCTGCATATAATAAGTGCATAGCTCATAATGCTTTCGCTGTCCCAATTTTAATTATGCGGAATTATTTCAGTTATGCAGCACTTAATATAGGCTAAATCCGAAATAGATATCTGACGGAAGTAGTTGAATATGAAGATGATTTGGAAAATAACTGCTTCAGAATGTTATTATTACTAATATTACACCTAATATTACACCAAAGGTTACCAACAAATGTAGCAAGAATCGTGGAGCAACAAAATGAATATAACGATAAAGTAATGCGGGGATATATAAACAAAAATCTCCAAACTGAAGATAAAATCGACCATAAAAGCAGTCACTCCTGAACATGTGACATTTGTTTTGGATCGGAAATTGAATTTGCCAACCAAGAGCAAGAAGTTGTAACAAAGTATCTAAAAATTAAATGTGATAGAAATAATGGAGTAACACGCCTCAATGCAACTGTGTACAGTACAAGTGGAAGATGTGATAGATATTATCAGTAGTTGCCCATTAATGTCATCAAGATATTATCTACTGTTTCGTCACGATGTCATTGCTAAAGATGTATTTAATGAACTAATTAAAAAACCTTATGACAAAGCTGTGTATCCACAGGAAAGTGAATTTATTCATAAAGAGAGAAATTAAAAATATTGGTAGAACATCTCTGTAAAAACTCCAGCATAACAAACCGGCCTTAATAATGTGGAATTATGAAACACACATATGTGCGATATTAGAATTATTAGTTGTCATGTCGATGTGAATGTTTCAGAAAGGTCAATGAATAGATTGACATATATGTCCCGGTAATCATGAATTCATAAATGTTATACCCCGCGTTCAAGTTTAAGTTTGTCCCAATTATGGTAGGTGCCTTGAGGTATGTACCAAAAGAATTTAGAGGCTCTTACATTATCGAGTTCTGTGACGAGGAGCTTGTTCGAAGTTGCATGTATTATCAATATCTGGAACTGCAAAAATATGTAAAACATTTATTTGGTTTGGACATAAACTAGGGGAAGAGCAGTGCTTGATTGGCCATTATATTGAGCATTGTTTGTACACTTCTGCAGAGGCTATATACACAGAACAGTGCTTTGACTCCTTGCATCAAATTTTATTTTTTTCTCCTTCGTATAGCATCTCATTGATGCTAAAGTTTACCAGAGTAGGGTAAAATCTACTGCTATATATATATATATTCATTGAATCTTGAGCAGATTTGAAAAATCAATAGTTTTCTGTAACAGGGGACCCATTTTGTAA
>JANTOQ010260364.1:0-13312 GCA_027564595.1 Bythotiara depressa | reverse complement strand
TTAATATGAGTAAACTAAATCAAAGTTTATTTTCTATAAAATGCATACAACAAACTGTTCATAAATGCACACATGTGAGCTTCTTTTCTCGTATGAGTTGTAGTGCTTCATAAATATGACTTTCATCTGTGTTGTAATTTTTAAATGAGATAAAATAAAAGTAACTGTATTTCACTTCATTCCAATCTGGAAATTCTATTATATTATACATTTGTTCATGAATTCAAAACCTCTATCAACAAGGTGACTAGCTCCTGGAATTTCCTGGAAATTCCTAGAAAACATTTGAGAAAGCATTTTTTCCTTTTATCTATCTGTAACCCTCTAAGGAATATACTTTTTTTAAATGCATGTTTATGTTTATGTAACAAACAAACATACAATTAATGAAAGGAAGAAAATAGCAAGAAAGTGATAAGGATTTTTTGTACTATATCTGCGGAATTGCATAGGCTTGAAATATGAAACTTTGTTTCTTTAGATTGTTACATTGAATGTTCTGAACATAAAAAATATTATATAATATAACGTTTTATTGTTCTATGTGAAGGTACAGGGTTTTTTGTCTATTTTTAGTCCCAAATCACATATTTCCTGTTAATATTATGTAGTTGCTGCTGAACTTAATGTACAGATTTTTGGTTCAGAAGATCCACAAGAAGAGGAACAGAAAGCATGCAAAGTTTCATGTCATAATGTTTTACCATTCAGAAGTTATGCTTGTTAAAAGTTAGAAATTCATAGTTTTGTGAAAAACACGTTTAAACTTTGGAAAACTGGAACATGTGAAATATTTTATGTAAAAGTTATCTTAATATGCAGGGAAGCACAGTTAGTTCAGTAGCAAATATACCAAATTTATTTAGGTGTATACTGAAAAAGTTTAATCAAGAAATTCTGGTTTATAAAAAGCTTACACTTTACTTGTGGCACACTAATTAATCTAACTCATTTTGATTAATTTTTGCTGCTAACTGATCATTGCAGCATAAGTGAATGATTACAGGTAAAAATAACTACCATATTACTACCTTAAACGTCATGGATTACAATCCATTTTTAAGGGCATTGCTAAGGCAACAGATTTGCATGTTGGGTAATAAATTCCAGTTTTTCAAAAAAATACAATTTTAATGACGGTTACCTCTTAATATTGTTAATTACCCTAAATTGTTTTCAAAATTGTTTCTACATGTTTAGATATAATCTTACAGTTCAATATAAACCTGTATTTTGTAAACTTATTTCCATTGTGTTTGTTTGTATACCACTCTCCTTTGCAATAAGTTAGTAGTGTTTAGTAGTAGAATTATGTATACAGACAGTGCTTTAATTAGAGGTCCATATCTTAACAAAATGCCCAACGTATAGCATCTAATTTCAGTGTAAACAAGGTTTCATCTGGTACATGGAAAAGTGTTTGTTTATGGGTATGTTCACTTTATTGAGATTCTGTTGCAGACGTTGCTTTTCGTTTCCCAACACAGTAAGACTGTCTTTTTCAGACCTGGAAAATTGTGAAAAATCTTGAAAAATACTGGAAATATCCAGGAATTTCTTTTTCGCAAATTTGCTGGCCACCCTGATCAAAGAAATATAAAAACATTACATCATTATGAGTGATTTCCAGAAAGACATAAAAATATTTATCAAGGTGATGTGTTTCATATTGTGTATACCCTCTACATGTAAATTGACCTTAATTGTCATTATAATAGTTTTAGAGAGAAAAGAGGATTTTATCATTTGTGTAATGAGAGTACAATTTTGTAAAAATGAGACAAAAAATATTTTCAATATGACTTAAATATTATATAAAATATCACCAGAAGCTTCAACATTATTTTATTTAATGAAAGGATTGATGTTTTACTTTTATATCTGTTGATACTTTATATATAATCAAATTGTATGCCCAAAATAATATTTGTAAA
Source organism: Bythotiara depressa (assembly GCA_027564595.1). Lineage (NCBI taxonomy): Eukaryota > Metazoa > Cnidaria > Hydrozoa > Anthoathecata > Bythotiaridae > Bythotiara > Bythotiara depressa. The sequence continues at coordinate 11,378 of JANTOQ010260364.1, read as the reverse complement.
CTTTAAATATAAAAATAAGACTTGTTTTGGAAATAGACTTTCATAATGTATATTTTTAACATTTCATCCTCTCTAGAACAGGTCGTGTTAAAAAAAATACACTTTCCTGTTATACATAAAGAATGTCTGAATCTGATACATGGAGTCAACTACAAGCTCATAAAAGGAAACATGATAATTTAAGAGAGAGACTTACAAAACGAAGAAAGGAGAGGCAGGGACTGTTGGACCCACTGTTGTCTAATGATGCAACTAAAGATGTTAGTAAAGAACAGAATGGTAAGTTGGATTTGTACATAAGAAAATATTTGATTCAATTTTGAGCCTTTTAAAGTGTGAAGAAAATAAACATAAGATAGCTAACAAGAAACAGAGAATCACACCTGCTAATTAGTTTTCTTTTGCTTATAACTAACCTGTTTGTTTTTATTATGTCATCATCACAAATGGTCTAATTCTGAGACAAACAGGACACTCCTTCACTTATGCTGAAATCTTAAGTCTTATGGTAAACTTAGAATGTTTAAATTCACTCTTGTTTTTACAATATTCTTGCATACTGTCACATAAATTGTGATAAACTGTGAATATTTAAATTCACTGATGTCTATATACAGTATACATGTTTATTGTCGATCACTTGTGATACTCCATTTGGTAAAATTGGCACCTTATCACAATCATGTTAGTTACAGCCTACTGTTATAGGATATATATTATTATCATGCCTGAATATTCTATTGACTCCATTTTTTGTGTTTTATTATCCAGATGAAGATAAGAAGTCAGATATTGATGTGAAAAATGAGAAAGATATTTCAAATGAGGAACTTGAAAAACTTCTGTCGCAAATACTGAGTGAAAAACAGTTGTCTTTACCTGTTTCCGTGGATGATATTATTGTGCATATAAAAAAGGTAATGTATTATACTTGGTTTTTTCTCTTCATATTGTTTTTTACCTTGTTTATTATTAATATGTTTGAGTGTTATGTATGGTGGTTTTAAATCTATAATTTAACCCTTTGACTACCAACTCTGATGCAGTTAATATTAACTCCTTGATTTATTTAGTGTCTTAGTTGTTTTGATGCATAACATCGAGGAAAAAAAAATTTATTGAAAATATTTGCCACCTGCTGAGTAAATAACTGGGACTCTAGTGTACCGCTGGTCGTCAAAGGGTATTTAAACACACACAAAATATAAGTTGTAAAGTATAAGTGATTTGGTGCGAAAATGGTATGATGCTGCTGACATTATACAAAAATAAATTTATGTATTTTGATGGTGGATAACTTTATCTTTATAATAAAATCATGGAAAATATGGCTCTGTTATTTATACATACAGCTTGCAGGAAAATATTACTAATGGTATTACGAAAAACAGTTTCTGTCCAGCAGGATACACAATAGTAGATACACAAGGGCACATTGCAAACAGGGCAAGATGAGAAAGTTCTGCTTTCGATTTCTCTTCAGGCACAGCCAGTACATGATGTCTTGTTGCCTTGAAGACTGGCAAATGACTTGGTATGACTTTGTTTGGATTAGGATTTCCTTGTCCATTTTGGAATGTATTTTTGTGGTTTACAAAGGATCCAATAAGTTGCTGAGCAATGGCGATCTTATACTATTTTAAATTACGTCCTGTATTTCCAAGCTTTCTGTAAACTATGAAAAAGTTGACACATGTTATATCGAGCAGATCAAAGAATAATTTTGATCTTCTATCTATCTGATAGGCTGATTTAAATTGATCCATTAGATCTACACCTCCCATATTTGCATTATAAAGCGTAATTGCAGATGATGATTTCACTGGTTTCTTTGTTGCTGAACCTTTTTCTCTTGGTAAAACATTAGAAACATCTGACATTCCTTCGATATTACTTCCAATCATCATTACTGATCTGTTGTCCATCAACTTGATACTTGCTACCTAATTGCAGTACATTATGGTCTCCTCGATTCATCTCTTTGTCAATTTTTATCTCTGACATATGCTTCCTGTTAGATCTATCTGTCCCTAAACCATACAATCCTTGCTGGTGTAATTTCTTTATGAGGGTTGGACTATTAGAAAAGTTATCGAAGTAGATAAAACACCTGGTGTCTTTCAATTTATTGAGCAATACACTTTCACCAAGATTAAATTCAGTGGTATTTTTTCTACCCTTTTATATTTCTAGCTGGTAAACATATCCAGTAGCACTGTTGCAACGGTACCAAAATCTCTCCCAGTACCATTCCTCATTTGAGGTTTTTTTGTTTTTTCCACATCCTCTCTTTGATTTTTTGGTAACAGGTTCAATGGTAATGTAGTGTATTGATTTGTCTAAGTTAGCTGCTTTGCTTGTTTCTTCAGTTGATCGGTCATCTAAGCCAAACTCAGTGTCAGAGTCATTCATTAGTGTCTCAACATCTTCGTCATAATCAGAATTAACACTGTCTAACAGTGCGTATAATCTCACCATGTGAAAGCATATGTATATCTATATAATTCTTTCTTGCTTGATCCATTTTCTAACAGTCACTAGTAGTTAAAGTAAACGCAAAATATTTCTGAAAATAATATTGAAACTCTCCTTTAGTAGGATATGTTGGTACAACATTGCTCATTTACTAAGAGAAACAGGTCAAATTTTAAAATAAATAAGTCCAATTGTAGTGAGCATAAGCTCATAAAAAATTGTAAAGCATGATTCGTGTAACTTCTTTTCATGAGAAGTATGAATGAGTGGAACTAATAAGAAATGTTTAAGTCATTTAAGGGCATGTATATACACCGTAGAAACCTTTACAGTAACAAACCTTTTTTGGTTTTTTACTAAAAAAATATCCTTTGACTACCAGCAGGACACGAGAGTCCCAGATATATTTTCGATAAATAACTCAGTAATGTAGGGTTTTTGAAATAGAAAAATGGTGTGATACAAAATTTCATAGCAAAATATTTTCTCATTGTGCTAGGAATTTAGGGTGTGGTCACATGATTGAAAAAGTAGAAAAACCTGGTTTATCGAGGCACCATAAATAAAATATATTTGTAATTAAGGCAAAATCTGATGCTCATGTTATTATGGCCTCTAAACAATAAAAAATCATAAAAATAATTATATTATGGCTGCCACAACAAAATTCCAGATCATTGAAATAGTGGAACTCTGGAGTCCCCTGGTAGTCAAAGGGTTAAACAGAATTTTCATGTAGAGTAAAACCCAGAAATTGAAATCCAACTTTCTGAAAAAAGAATGTGAGAAATTTATGAGATGCGAAAGAGTGAAAATTTGGCCTTACTATTTAGAAAAACATTCACCATACCACCATACCAGCAGCAGATAGTGCTTACTCTTGACTTCAAAATGCACACACCTAAACCCTCCTCCATTTTTCTCATTCAATATAATGATGTTTGGGTGCCTTTTGTATTATTGTTTAAGGACTGTTGCGTGGTATGATCTTGATTGTTATAGGAACAGTTCTATTGAAAGTAATTCCATTTTAATTGCTGGAAAACTGTACTATAAAATATATTTATGGCACACACCCTTTTGTTAAATCCTCATTTTAAATTCCCCAAATTTTACAAAATGATAATTAGCTTTTTCTGTGCACACTTCATATTCTTAAAATTAATGCTTATAATTAAATCTAAACTGTACAGGATATTCAAAGGTATGATATATTTTATCACAAGTATCAAGCTTTATATATTGACTTGTTATACAAAAGATGGAGAATAAGATATTAACAACCACTCTGAGTGACTTTCCCGTCACTGGGTTAAATATGTGAGCCAATTAAAATGTTTTGCAGTAGGTTAATTTCAATTCACATAATTGGTCTATTATTTATAACCATGGCGATGGTTAGTGTTCTGGTTGTGTTTTCCAATTTCATCTATGGGATTCATGTTATAATGGTTCGACCTACTGGACAGACTGTTTGCCACTTTAAGGTTCCTTTTGACTGTTTTCCACTTTAAGGTCCCTTTTGTGCTTGTTCTTATTTTCTTATTTGTAAAGAATAAAAGGTGCGAGAAACTTGGCAGGATTGCACATGCTAATATATTTTCTAGAAACTATAAACTTAAGATCTAATGTAGTTTATATGTAGATACTAAGTTTATAGTTTTTCTTAGCATGTGGAATCCTCCTAAGTTTCCTCAGTTTATCTGCATGGCTCTTTTTGTGATTTCTGCATCTTTTACCAATCTATATTGCCCAGGATTGTCGGATCTTTAAACAGAAAAGTCACGCTTCGAGTTGTAAGCATGTGGCCTCACTTACTATGGTATCAAAAATCCTAGAAGTTTATGAATTTATTTTGTGATGTGTACTCAGAATTAGTTAAGAATGAAAAGCAAAGGAATTTCACTTGTTCTCCTTGTCATTGCTTTATAAACAAATAACAAAGACCATATATTTAATAGAAAATATTGTATAAATTATACTATATTATTTTAGTTATAATACAAAATCTGTTTGTTTGTTTTTCTAGGAAAACAGCATTTCATCCACACAATCAAATTTAATTGCAATATTGGATAAGTTAGAAGCACAAAATCTGGTCAGGTGAGTGAAGAATAAATGTGACAAAATGTAGCTATATTTTATATACATAGTTCTTATTGTGTTGTGTCTATGGTACCAAAGAATTACTGTACATATATCTTTTACTTAGGAAATGACATATAAATATGGTTCAGTGAGTAGCAGTCAGGTCATTACCTAGCTCAATGAAGATCCAACCTTCTGGCACCTGCCCTCAATATTTAGTTAAAAATATTAAAACTTGACGTATATTTTCCAGACCTATGACTACAAAGTTTACCACAAACTTTATCTTTTCTCTCCTGCTGAACCTTCTACCTAACCATTGAAGTTCTGTTTCGGAAGTGATCATTTTATAGAGTGTAGATTTGATTTGAAATCAGTTTATTTATCTTGGTAAGGTAATAATTTGAAGGAGGAATATCTGACATTTTCCTTCATGCAGCACCACTCTCACAATACATCAGATTTACGAACTTTAAATTGAAACTATCTATCATGGCCAGCAATTCCTTGTTCTTTTTTATGCCAATAAATATATCTTTTCTAAAAGAAACTGCTTTTATAAAAACTATAGGTGTTTAAATGTAAGAAATTACTGCCTTGTTCAACTTTAACTGTTTCTGTTTCGACAAGTAAACAAGTTTGTTTTGTATCAAAAGTGAACTGAAAACATTAGTGTCAGAATGATATGTAATATTTTTTGTTATTTGTTATTTATTATGAACTGAAATTTTCATTATGTATAAACTTTTTTTTAAATTTTAATAATAATACTTTATGTACCCTAATAAAACATTTCTCTGTGGTGTATATATTTTACTGTTTATTTGTAGTGGGATGTTTTAGAGGGTAGTAGAGAGAAGTGGAGTCAGTGCACTCAGGTGAAGACAAGTACTGAGTAGATCTTGTACATGTAATTGTTCTTCCCTATAAACATTGAAAGGAATGTCATTGTACTTGATATTTTGTATTATTTTTATGAAGAGTAAGCATTAGCCAGATGAATCATACTAAAAGAATTTGTTGATATAGATAACCTTCAAATCTTATTTAGTTTGTAGCTTGAGTAAAGTAATTGAGAATTTGTTTATGTGTGGCAAGTAACAACAATAATAATGTTCTCCATATTGAGTTCTGAATTTCTTACTACCGGTGAAGTGTAGATTGTTAAATTTAATACCCTATTACCCTGGAAGCAAACCCATGGGCTTGTTCCCATGTTCTGGGTTTTTGACATATTTCCCAACAGAAAAAGCTCCCTGAATAAGTACTTTAAAAATACATGTTCTAGTAATGAAGTCATAAATGTATTTCCAAGCATAAATAAAACTCATTGTAAGGAAGGTTTTGTGTTGTATTCTGGTGGAATGATTGAAGCTGTCATTAACAAGAAATCATGAGAATAAAAACAAAAACGAACTAGAGGTGCCATGTTTATATAAGGTGAAGGGACCAAAGAGAAAGTAGAGACCATTATTAAAGAATATATAGAACTCAAATAAATAAAATCTAAATTGTGTTTTTTCTCTCTGTATTAAAATTTTGCACTCTGAGCATTATTATTATTATTTTAATGACTTAATTGTTTTGTTTATCTTTAGTATAAAACGATCTGCTGACTCAGTAATTATCCAGGATTGTGAATATTTAAAGGTATTTGAATAATTGTGTTTTTGTTTTATTACAGACAAGAAGTTGATGTTTTGTCTGCTCATATGAAAACCCAGAGGCAGGATGTCGGATGAAAAAAGTCTTCTTTTTTATGCTCACACAAAGCAGATGTGATAACATTTTCCCTTTTTTCCTCCGTATGGTCTTCTTGTATTGATCTAGAAGGTTGATAACAGTTATCAAAACAATGTAAGCCTGTGTAAGTAGGTGCTCTCAAAGGTCATACAAAATAACATTTTATGAAGTAAGTCACTTATGGGAAGAGTGTAAAAAATAGGATAGATGCACTCATTTCATTAAAATAAATGGGTAGATCCAGAAGACTGTATACTGGAAAGTAAAACAGAAATTCAACTTAGTGGAAAGTAAAACAGAAATTCAACTTAGTGGATCCTAACAAAACTATAGTATTTTGGGTTTTAAATTTCTTTAATATAAACAATATGAATATAGTATAATTTTAATCTATTGACTCAGTTTGTATTGATAATTATCTATGTCTCCATTTTGTTTCCCTTGCCAAATTTCTCGTTGTAACTAATGACATTTGAGTTTTGTTGTTTTAATGTTTAGTGTCATTATTCAGTTATATATAGGAATGAATAATCTTAACAGTCAATTGTTATTCTATTTTGTCTATGCAATGTCTGGTGAAACTGTTAAGTGTATTTTGTAAAATGTGGGATTTCAAATTATTATGCAATTTCCAATTATGCAAAGTTTTGATGTTATGAATTTTCTCACTGTAAATTGTTATACATTGATAATGTCTTTTGACAAATAATACCAAGTTTCCATAAATTTTTTTATTATCATTTTCCGTTATCATTTCCATTATGTTTATTGAATTACATGATTTTGCTACCATTATACAATAATGGTGTAATTTACAGATAGTTCTGTTTTATTGTAGTATGTTATGTTTTCATTTTTTGTAGCTGCAAGCTCTTCATGGAAATATTCAGGAAAAACAAGGTATTTTCAATATTATTCTCACAAAAGAAAGAAGTCCATACTGTAAGTCGTAAGAACCTATGTACCTAATTCGAAATGCTAGGGAACCAAAAAACTGTTTGAATTACATGATTTTTGAATTATCAGAGTGTTCTTCCAAAAAGTGTGAATTTTATGTGTTTGGCAGGCTTTAAATATATCAATTTACTGCTTCTTTCTTCTACTTTAAGAATAATGAATAAAATTACACTTTAAAAAATGCATCCACTTGAGGTTTGACATTTGCAGAATACTGAATTTATTCTGACAAATCTTTCTATGAACAGAGGTTTATTTTCCTTTCTATTATCTCAAAACAAGCTATAGCATGAAAGCATGTTAAAAATCGCTCTGATATAAAGGGTAATTTATATCTGCATGGAGGAAAAGGAGTTTAGAGAATATAAAGAATGATAAAACTGCAGGAAAGAGGCAGGAAGTTGAAAAAGATTGTGCTAGTGTGAACAAGGCTCTGGAACAGAATGGCATTTATTGGAATGAAGGAAGAAGGATTGTTGAGCTTGGTATTCTTGTTGAGAGTTTGAAAGAATGTAGTGGTGAAGAATGTTGCAGAAAACTGAACTTCAGAAATGCTGTGAGTGAGAAAAAGTATGGATTTTTTCCAGTTTGTTGTAGATTGATTATGAGTGTGGTGAAATAACAAGTGTATCCACTGGAAATTCGTACAGAAAGGAAAGTAGAAGAGTTTCTGTCTATGATGTAAACATGAAGGCTGCTGGTGCTATGATACACTCTGGTTTAAAAGACACCGGATTGCATGTCAGGTATTGAAGTCCCACCAGTCTGTGCCAAAACATTGAAAAGAAGGAAAAAAGAGATGGGTTGTAAATTTGAATTTGTTGCTAAAAAAAAAATCTTGCTTATTTTACTTTCAAGCATCAAATTTGGAGAAGGATCTGTCAAGTCAGGGAAATGTTATTGATGAAAATAGTGCTAATATTGATGTTGTGGATGTGATAGCAGGTAATGATATGGATTGGCAGAATATCAAATTGTAGATTGAACTGGACTGGTAATTCAACAGCTATGGAGGAAGAACTTGTAGTTGAGGTGCTAAAATCTCCACCAATTGAAACCATCTGGGTCTCAAAAATCATTATGAATGAAGACTCTACAACCATGGCAACGGTAAGAAACAATACCACATGATGTTGAAAAATAGAATGACCTAAATCATGCAAAAAGACAATTGGTAATGATCTTTATGCCTTACAGAAGAAACACAAAATTTTAACAACAAAAGTTATGAAGTACATTTCATGTTATGTTATAAAGCAGTACACTGGCATAAAGGGATTGGGGAGAGCTCCCCTCTACCACCCATATACTCAAGCATTAACAAATCCACATGTTTCTAGATTAGATAAATAGTGCTGACTCAGAACATACATGGGTTTGACATGATTGTTCAGAGCAATACAAAAAGAAAAATGGTAGTCAGTACTGTGTGGAATTACAAGTAAGTTCTATATATTTCTTACAGTTGTATGTTATATGCATGTTGATTTCTTACATTGATAAATATTATTTCCTGTTCCCATACTTGCTTCATCTTTCAAAGAGAGACATTCACAAAACTTGTTTTAGGATACACAACTGTCATACTAATTTTCGACTACCAAGTCATGATTCACAAGCAGCATACGCATATTTTCAATGGGCATTCAGCTAACCATCGTTCTCGCATAGTTTTCACCTAGATTGAACATCATTTTTTATACCAAAAGCCCACAGTTAATTTCTTCATTATCACCAGATTATGTGCCCCATAACACAACGACTCATCCATGGTGAGATTTGATAATGAACATTAAAGTATGAAATTAGAAAAGCAGTAGTTTATCAGCAAATAGTTTAAGTATCAAAACCCATTACTTTTAATGGGAAATTAGATTGACCAACTGATCATGTCAGTCATTTTCCATCGCTATGACATCATGGAATAGGACATTCTTTCACCCTTTTGTTCCATGCTATCGGTTTGAAATAATGTCTGTATCCGATCTAGACAATAGACACTTTCCGAATTCCATTAAAATTTCAGTTGGTTTTATGAAAAACGGATTTCAGATTCCTCATCCCAAAATATATCTAAGCGGAATATTTCAGAAAAAAACTTTCCGGCCAAGCAAATGAGTAATAAATCTTAAAGTTCTAGTGTTTAATTCTGATCACGAAATAAACAAATTTAAATTCTGATTATGTATTCCTGTTGAAGTAGCAAGTAACTTGAAAATTGACCCAGTTTCTTATTATTACAATGTGTTATGACATGCGATGTAATAAAAAATGACGTCATTTGGGAAGTGTCTATTTAACTAAACGTGAAAAAAATTTACTATACTAACACATCTTATTCTTGTGAGACAAAATGTCTGAGATATTTTTCTGTTTGTTTTGAAAATAATTATTTCTTGTTCAACTTTTTCAACCTGACTGATTTTTCCTTCTCTCAAATTAAAAAGATGTACAAGACTGGTTTCCACACACTTTGCAGAAGTTAAGAAAAGCATTATACAACAATCTACTTTATTTATTGCTTCTGCTGTATTTTCTTAGAAGCTTCGTAAAAGTTTTCATAATGCATATTAAAAATGTTTTAATGAAATGAACACAGAAAGCTGGCTATAAATATGTTTGTCTCTACAGAATAAATATTATTTCAAAATTGGGACTGGTTGTCACTTCCTCATAATTCAATTAAAAAAATATTTATTAAGTTATTATTATTTTAAAACCTTTTTAATTTAACTAAACTTTATATTGTAAATGTCAATGGGAAAAAAACTATTTTTTTCTATTTCTATTTTGTAAATATCATTTCATTGTGACTCACACAATATGCGAAAAACAAACCAACAAACCAACTCACTTAACCATTCATTTCATTGTGACTCTCACAATATGCGAAAAACAAACCAACAAACCAACTCACTTAACCATTCATTGAATAAGCTTACCTCCTCCTGCTTATATTAAACTTCCCACTGTAAACCTTTATAATTTTATGTGGAACCAGGGTGCCTTGTCAGCTTTTACAAAATTTATTTTACATTATATATTTCTTATGATTAACCCCCTGGTTTCCGGACACTAATAGTAATAATAATAATAATAGTAATAATAATAATAATAATAATAATAATAATAATAGAAAAAGCAATTTCATGCATTTTGAGAATAAAATATTTTTAATAATATAAATATGTAGTTACAAGCAAATAGAAACCAGGTCTAAAGGTTATTAACTGATCTGTTGTATACACTGTATGTTTGATTTACCAATTTGGAATTCCAGATGTCTAGCCAGTAAACATTATTTGCAAATTCGGGGGGTAAAAAATGAAACTAATCTTTTACTCGTTTGCCAGATCGTAAAATATTTGGACTTATGACATTTCTTAACCCTTGAAACGATTACGAACATTCTTAGGTGTTGATCAGATTTTAACAGATAAGGACAATTGAAGAAACGCATTCTTTATTCAAATTTTGTTTAATGTCAATTGGATTGAAATAATGTCTATATCTAGACAATTTAAATAAACTTTTGACCCTTATACAAGATTTGTATAGTGACTCCACAGCAGTGAATTAGAAGTATTGTGAGATGAGAGAAAAACACAAGCGCATATATTTTGAGAAGCCACCAGTAGAGCTTGTTCTAAGAAAACAGTGTACTTAACTAACAGTAAGTACGATCTTGGATCAAATGAAAAGAAAAAAACTGTGGTTTCTTTAGAACACCTCTTTTTCCCAGGAAGCGATCCTATTTCTCTTAGATCACCTCTTTCCCAGGAAGAGTAGAACACCTTAGGAACTGCTTTCATTTTTTAATATCCTGTTCTGTAAACTCTGGTTCATTTCCACAACCCATGCAAATCCCATCTAAATCCACAGAAGAGGCTGGTTCAATAATGCTTTTGCCTGAACTTGAAGAAACCTCCATGTTTATAAATATTCCCAATGTATATATATAGTTGGTCAGTGGTCACGCTTAAAAAACGCTTAAAATGGCTTATAATAATAATTTAGGCTTTCAGAACCGTTCTCAGAAGAGAATGATGTAATTCCTGCAATTTTTTCGACCGGAAATATAATAACTGCACATGCTCAATTGGGAAAGTTTTCTC
>JANTOQ010260253.1:0-13312 GCA_027564595.1 Bythotiara depressa | reverse complement strand
AGCAGAGCCGACTCTCAGTCTTAACTTCCTTTTCTGCAATAGCTGAAAGTTTATGTAATAAGTATTAGACGAGAAAGCCTGTTACTTCCAAGAATAAATTTTTTCTCATTCACTGTTATTTGACTTTTAATCATTTAGCTATTATTAAACTTATAATAAATAACCAAGGGAAACAAGCTGTATTTTCAACCGTAGCATAGCGTGTTTTTTTAACTTTAATCATGATGCTTTAATAATAACGTTGTGCGTTTCTTTCTATGAACATTCCCCCTGATGTAAAATACGAGATATTTCCTGAGTCACACATGTATATCTTTCTTTTTAAAGAAAAATATTGCGCTTGATTTACTGCTTGGGAGGGTTTTTATTTAGCTGCTAACTTTTTTGTTATTGCTAGCTAAGAGCCACAAATTTAATTTGTTAATAAACTAAAAGAAATACTGTACATAACTGATACTGAATTACCTTAAACAGTTTTTAATGATGACTTTACTACATTCTTCTTTGTAACACCTGCAATGAAGGGTGTTCTGAGTATGTTTAAAAGAACACGTGCAATGTTGCAAATTGGATAAGTCGTTTCTTTAAATAATACTTTATTCAGGAAAGAAATAATTTATTCACAGCATTTGTTTGTATATATAATAGTAAAATCTTGTATTATTTTTCTACCCCCTGACTATTTTTATTGTTATTATTATATATGTCTATGCCACTATGTGTTTGCACAGACAGTGAGTCAACAAGTCAATTTGTAAAAACGTTTTCTGGGAATTCCATTTGAATAGAAAACATTTTTTTAGTTAGAAACTTAAAATTAGCAATAAAAGGAGGGAAACAAGTATTCTGTTAACGTTGTTAAAACACATGTCTGATCAAGTGCTTTTTTAAACATTATTTTGTAGTTTGTACAGTGGTTTTCAAATGAATTTAATTATATTAAAATATAGATGAAAAAGTTTTAAACAGTAGAACAATTTTTTTTGTATCGCAAGTTTTACAGTTAAGTGCGTTTTTCATATCGCTTAAGTGCAAAAATGCATTTCATTTCGCGATCGCGATATGCTTAATTCTATCCCTGTAATTCTGTTTGTGGATCATTTCTTCTTCTTTTATCCAACTTGCTTCCTATCAAGTTTCTTTATGTTTTACTCACATCCTTACCATTCTTGTGATGCCATTGTACAACTGATAATGTTTGCTCCCTGGTATATGAGGTTTACATTTCGTTAGAGTTAGTTTTTAAAATCATGACAGAAAGAACTCTGCGGTTTTTTTTCAAAGTAAATTCGAATTGCTAAAATGCTAATTTGAAGTCATGCAAAGATCACAGTAAACATCCAACTCCTTTCTTTACCAACTTTGAACTCTGGTTGTGCCATGGCTAGTTTTTGTGTTGTGCAAATCAGATCTTGAATTAAAGGGCACCACTATTACAACATAAATATTCTGATGGAGAAGAAGTTGGATGTTTTAGAGAGCCTGGGAACAATTTTAGCAAATGTGCAATATTTATTGTTATGCTGAAAGTATACAAAGAGAACATGATTGGACACATCCCTGATGCACTATCAGACATTAAATATCCCCTGATGGGAAACTGCAAAGTCTTGAGTATCAGAGCAATAATTGACGGGGAGTATTGCCATGTGCCAGAAGTAACCTGGGTTCCAGGTGGGGGTATTAAAATACCTTGTACTTATTATCTTTTATGGAGCAAAACTTCACAAATGCTTAGTAAAAAATACACCTTGCCATATTATATATTTCAAAGCAAGTATTCTAAAAAGTATATACTACCATAATGCTGGTGTATATGGAACACCATATTTCATCTAATCAGTATCTACTTCAAGAGGGGTACTTATTACAGGGTGATGCTATTAAGAGGAAGGCTGTAATACCTTTGTGATGAGTGAATGTTTAATCAAAGATGGCTGTCAACATTCATAATATTTCAATAAAATCATCTGAATCCCTATCACGATGAAGCAAATTTAAGCTAGTATTATGTTCTAACATAAGCATTCGCTTTGCTGGCATGCATTGTTGGGGTAAAACGTTACTGACATGCATTGGTGAGATAGAACGTTGGGTAATGGAATCATTTTCAGCAATATGCTCACCTCCAGCTGCCTGGCAGTTCATTTTGTTCAAATTATTTTGCAGTAAAAACAATTGAAGAGTTATTTATTTTCTGGGCAATATTAATAAACGAATGAACAATGAATGAAAATACAAATATTGAGTAAGAAAATAATTTTACATAATTAAAACATAAACATAAAGCATAATGCCCTTGAGGATTGCTGGCTAATAACAGCCATGATGAGCAGGAGTCAAAATAACATGATTGACTGATAAGTGGCATTGCCATGGAAATATCTGTAAATTAATCTCACTAAGTTTGAAGTCTGTACAAATACTTTAAAGTACATTTCTGAAAAAACCTCTGGGGAAGGTTTCCCAGTAGCAAACATTGTTTAGAAGATTCCAAAAATGAGTAATGCAAGAAGACTTTTTTACTTGCTTGTCTATTTAAATTTTAATAGCTGTATGAAGCAATCACCAGTCCAAGTCTGAAGACAGTATTACAAGCAAAAAGTAATTTTCAAAGTAGACATTCCATATAATGTAAACAGGGTCTAAGTCATCAATGGAGTAGTTAATTGTCTCATCAGGACTGCATTGTCTTAAGTAATCATCTGCACAAGTTTGAAGTCCATACGGCCAATGGAAGTTACTTTTCTAAACTTTCTAAAACTTATATCATGTAAAGAAGGCATAAATTATTGATAACGTCATCCACACACATACATGGTCAATTGTTTCATTTAGATTGCATTGTCTTAATTAGTCATCTGACCAAGTTTGAAGCCGCATGACTAGTGGACGTTACTTTTCTAAAATTTCTATAAATTATATACTATAAACAGAGACTATGTATTTGATTACTTCATCAATGGGTGTCGTCGCTTGTAAATTTAAGATTGCATTATCATAATTAATCATCTGACCAAGATTGAAGTTATTACAAAGAGTGGATGTTACTTTTCTATAAGTTCTAAAAAAATGTATGTCATGTAAACAGGGCCCAAGTATTTAATGACATCATTGATGGACATGGTCAGTTGTTTCTTTAAGACTCCATTGCCTTAATTAATCATTGGGCCAAGTTTGCATGGCTAGTGGACTAAAACCTGCTATAAGTGATCATGGAGCAAACCAACTTCCAACCTCGTTCCTAGGGCTTTTTGTTAAAACTTTCGGATGCGACGCCAGATGACAACCATGAGAGATGCCAACCAAGACATAAGCATTAATTAAAGATTGGTAGCTTGCAGCCATCAATCAAAAAATAGAATGCAAGATATTATAATATTTGTACATGCTTTAAATCATAATTTTGTGTAGATTTGCTTCCATTTTGAGTAACGTTTCAGTTTTATGGCAGCAGATGAAACAGTGGTATAAATAATTAAGTACCATTATATAGTATGGTAGGTTATGTAAGTTAACCAATCACAGTTAGAGGGAAGCTAATGGCTCATTAGCTGCTACTCTTTTGAGTGGGGTGAGTGCAACTCCTATCCTCCTCCTCTGTTGTATGCTAAATGCTAAATGCTAAGCAGAGAGGCATCCAGTACCATTTTTGTCATTGGTATGACTCGATTGGGGATTAATCCTACAACCCTGAACTGGAGATGAGCACACTAACCACTGGACCTCATTGTTTAGGCCAAATGTTTATAATTGTTGGCCTTCTGACCAACAGTGTCTTGTCCAATAATTATTTTATAGTTTGACAATAAATACAATCAAATTAAATATTAACTTAAAGAAAATAAGTTGCTTAGTAACACTTACCTTGACATACATCAATCATCTTGCTGTATTTCAGGTAGTAGATACTATCTGATTGTTTTTGTTCCTGAAATATAATAATGACTTACTTATATTTGATGATAATAATGACTTACTTATATTTCATGTACTTTAGCCCTTAAGACTCTGAAGCATTTTTTTTTCAAAAATTGACAATTTTTTAGCAGTTTTGTGGCAACGGTTCACTGCACAGCAGAATCTAATGTAGATTACGACAGACTAATCCCTATTTCCTGAACCTCTCACATTCCAGAGATATTAGCAGTGAGGAATGGGCCATAAAGTCTTTCAGGGTCTAAGGGTTAATGTCACTTTATGCATACATTATTTTTATAAAAAACAATAACATTTGAATGAGCCTTAGCAGTGTTCTTACTTTTTCTTCTTAGTTATTTCCCTACTGCTAACAACTGATAGAGAGAGAGATTATTTCTTGTATGTACAGTAAAATGTCATAAAAATAAATTGATTATTTTGTTTATTTTTGTTCAAATAAAAATGACTTATCTAGTCAGTCACATGTTGTTGTTCTTATTTCGTTCTGAAGTGTTAACAATGGTTCCTTTGAGCACACCAATTCTTCATCTTGACTTTTGATTCTCTCATTCCCTGATTCCCTATCTACCAAGTTTTATGCTTTCACGAGTGTAGTGTGGCTAAAATAATGTTCTGAAGTCTAACTGCCCCCTTTGTATAACTTCAAATGTTTTGAGTAATTTGTATACCATTTACTGTTAACATACCATTTACTGTTAACATCGCATGACAAATACTAGGAAGTAACATATATTTCAGGAGGCTCCAAATATTAGTTTTCCTACACTTTTTATTGGCAGAAAGTATTTTATAAGAAAACACAACTGCAAATATCTATATACCTAAAAACAGTAATAACACAATGAAGAAACATCACAGCATAGAATTCAAAAACTTTATAGAGCGATTTAATTTAATGTTCGTTTTTCTGCATGATCAATTGAACCTTCTCAAACTTTGTATGATTTTACATCACAATTTTAACAAAAATTCACAAAAATTAATGTCTTAAAGGTATATCCTTTTCGGAATTTAACATATAACAGAATTTGTAAGCGAAACTTGATATTAATTATTTACAAAATTAAGGAAATATGTTTTTTGCACCACCATCTCTTACACGAGAGAAAATTAGTCACACATAAAGCAACCAATAGACATTTAGAATTCAATCTAACATTACTTTTGATTGGAGTCTTTTGACAATTCTTTTGTAATTGTACACAATACAATAATACAACAACAGTCTCCCCACAAAATATTAATTCATGTTTTAGAGAATTTTTTGTTTCTACTTTTCAAATACTATCCCTTAAGAAAGAAAACAAAAGAACATCATTTTTAGAATGTCCTAAATAATGTTTAGACCACAGTTAGTTAATCTTTCATTAATCATCATCTTCATGCATTGTAGTTGTTGTTCGAGTAATTAGCGCATGAAAATTAGTTATTATGAATTCAAGTAGTGAGATCAAGAATTATGGCCTTATACTACAATTTCTCGTAGCAAAGATGAAGAATTATTGCGTTGTACCATTAATTCGTGTAATAAACCAGACACATAAGTTTACTAAAATCGTGACTAATTATTATTTAAAAATTATTTTAAAATAATACTAATTTTTCAGTCTATCTTACTTTTTCAATCAACCAAAAATAATCAATAATTAATAATTACCGCATACATGTCAATGTTTTTCTTAGCAGTGATGATACATGCATGTCAATGTTTTTCTTAGCAGTGATGATAATGTATGGAAGAAAAACTAACTGTGGCCTTAATAGAGGAAAATGAAATATCAAAAGGTTCTAGTTTCCTTGTTTTCATTTACCATTAAGCACTGTTTTTTATCCTGTACACACTATACAACCAATTGAAGCTATCCTGTGTACAGACCTGGGTTTGTGCAATATTCTCTACTTTCTTGTCTGAACTTTCATCGCTATTATGTAATAATAATTTTACTTCTGTTGTTTCTATTTATAATTTATTGTAATTATGACCTCGTTAATAATGAACCATTGTTAATATAAATCAGAATACTGAAGGTAATTGGCGTGATCACTTATGTTATAATCAAAACCACCTGTAGAAGAAGAAGATATTGTTGGCATGTGATGGGATTTTAAAGTGTTTATTACTTTCTTTGCTTTTACTTTTCCTTCTTTTATTTTGATCATAGGAATATTTTCAAAACAGGCAGCGTGTGATAAAATGACTGGTTTTAAAGTTTTTATTTTTACTTTTTTATTCTTTCATTCTAGATATAGGAAGTTTTGAAGTATTTATGAGGATGAAGTAAAATGATATTATTTATAAAACTTAAAAAAAAAAAAAAAATTTAAAGAAGTTTGAACATATTATTTAAATTTTGAAAATATTCAAACATTGTTTTTCTGGGTATTAAACAGATTGTAGACCAACTTAAGATTGGTGGATCTGTATGCAGGCTAATGAGCACTTTCACCAATTAAAGGAGTAGGCAAAACTATATTTTTCCAACAACCAATCAGAATAACTTATCATGAGCTTTGAAGCACACAATCCAGTCAAAAAGTTGGATTTTGATGTTAATGTTAATGTACAGGAGAGAGGACTCGTGATATTGTATCTTTTAGAATAAACATGTATGTCACTAATTCACGTTTTGGCCTAATTAAGTGTGTACCTCGCTAATTTTATGTCCTATAGTCAAACCTTAACGGGTCACCTTAGGCACATGTCCATTTTCAGACAGAAAGCCATTGATGGTTTGGGCACCCAAAAAAGGAAACAAACAAACAGAACTATTGTTGTTTACTTATAAGTGAAATGATATTTTTCTTGTAAATATTTTCAAGGTCCATCTTGGCTCTCTCCGACTGCTCCATCCATAGCCACCATATTATGTTTTCGAATAATAAAAATAATGAAATTGCTGCTTTTTTTGATGAACAAAATTTCTGATTTGACTCAATAAATAGGAATGCCATTTCCACAAATCTAGAACCATCGCGGACATTTTAGCTTAATGAATTTGCTGTGCACTCCATTGGAAAGCCTCACTAGGATTTGCTTGTCCTCCAGTCTAAGTGATGCATCCCGGGATGAGGGGTTGAAATTCACAAACAAGGTGCAGATTTTATCAAAACAACACGTAGATTAGAACATTGAATGTATGTATTGTTTAACTTTTTGTAGCTTTTTGTTACTGTGAAAATTATGTTTTTTTATTAAGTCCAACGTATTCTTCTCTTGTGCACGTGAATTCTTATGGCCTCAACAACAAAGAATTACTTTTCACAACTCATAAAGCACATGTCCAGTCACATCAAAACAAACTGTGTATCAAACTAGCGGCAAGCATTAAACCACTGTGAATGGAGGGGGAAACGTTTCAAGAATGGTGAATAGTTTTTATTTGAGTATTTGATATTAAGTTGACCTACATGCTAATTGTTTGTGGGGTTAACAAAATGAGGAAACATTGCATATTCTAATGAACCTGGTAGCTAAGGAGGGCTGCAAGAATTTATGCAAGAAATGATTACATTTTTATAGATATTTTCTAGAGATTTAAATACTTCCTAATGAACCAGGAATGCCATTTCCACAAATCTAGAACCACCTATAATGGACCACACTATGGGCCCTCAAGGTGTCACTATACTTGTTTCAAGGTTTGGGCTAAAAGATTCTGAAAACTGCCCTGAGGCAGTATGGTTTCTATGAAGCATTGATTGGAAGTACAGTTATGAAAAGTGGTCTTTGTATAAATATTTTTCTAGAGGTGGTCTGATGACAAAATAATAACAGAAAAAGAGATTCTCCACAGATTGAACATTGTTAGGTAAACATTGTTAGGTAAAGTGCCTTTCAATTCTTTCTTCATAGATTTAATCACTTTCTCACCTTTACTAACTTTATATAGAAGGACTAGACAGGGCGACTTAACTTCAGTTACCAGTTGATTTATATCTTAATTTTCAACATTAGCTAGATTATTGTGGTCGATATTCCAGTCATCTTCACATAACTGTTCTGTATTGTGGTCTATAATTCTTTCGGTTTTGAATAAAAAACCATAGCCATACAAAATATGCTAATTAAAATCAACAATAGTAACATTTAATAACAGTAACAATTTAATAACAATGATGATGAGAGAAGTCTCTCAAATTTTTAAATCAATTAGGTCCATGACATGATCGATATATCATATCATTCTGAATTTCCAATACTTGACTGACAAATGCCAATATCTTTCATAAAATTACAAGAATCGCTATGCGCTTGAAGATCGATGGATAATAAGAGCCATTATGTGATCGAGTCAAAATATCTTGCTTTACATGCTTGGCTATATTTTAATCTGACTAACTTTGAAGCCTATACAAATACCTTAAGGCACATTTTTGAGGAAACCTTTGGGTGGGACAGTGAACTGTCACAATGCCAGAGTAGATTTTGCATCTCTTCTTCCCAGTAGCAAAAATTATTTAGAAGATTCAAAAAATGATATTATAAGTGACGTAAGAATACTTTCTTACATGTTTGAGTACTTTAAAATTTAATAGGAGCACTTGAACAAGTCTGAAGTTAGTATGACATGCGAAAAGTACATTTTAAATGAAAGTTTCTACAGCTAAGCAGAACGAATTGTCACATAAAGATTGCATTATCCATACAACTAGAGGATGTCACTTTTTAAAATTTATAATGTTATATCAACAGGCTTGAAGTATATTATGTTCACATCAATGGGTGTGGTCAATCAATTGTCTCATTAAGATTGTATTGTCTTAAATAATCATCAAGTTTGAAGTTCATACAACTAATGGATATTACTTTTTTCAAATTTATATAAATTGTATAATCTAAGCAGGGCCTTAGTATTTCATGAGGTTATTGACAAGTGTGATAAACTGTCTTATCAATATTGTGTCATCATAACTAATCATCTGGCCAGGTTTTAGGTCCATATAGTCAGTATTCTCTGTAAACAGCGCCAAACTTCTTGTTAACTTCAATAACAGGCATACAAAATGGTTTTATAATAATAATAAAATTATATTCTGAAGTCTATATGACTAGTGGATGTTACTTTTCTTCTATAATTTCTAAGAAGTATGTCATGTAAACAGGGTCCATTTATTTGATGACATTATTAACAGGTGTGGTCAGTTGTCTCATTAAGACTCCATTGCCGTAATTAACCATTTGACCAAGTTTGAAGTCTGTGTGAATATTGGATGTTACTTTTCTAAATTATATAAATTGTATATCTAAACAAAGCCTATTTGATGATGTCATCAACGGGCATGATCACTTGTCTCATTAAGAATGCATTGTCTTAATTAATCATCTGACCAAGTTTGAAGTCTGTATGGCTAATGGATGTTACTTTTCTAAATAATTTAAAAATTGTATCATGTAAACCGGCTATAAGTCAAAAACTTAGGAGATGACAACGATGACGACAGTAACAAGCGTTAATCAAAGATGTACTCTGCCATCGATCAATGAAATAAAAATAAGGAATAAAAAAAAACTAATACAATTTTTAAATAACAAGGTTGTATCAACCATTGTCCCATTTTCTGATAAAAAACAGATAAACTAGGAGCATTTTTTGTGTTTCATAGCATGTTCCATATTGTGCTTACCCTGAATGTTATTGATTGAAAACCATTTTTAACACATTTAACATTGGGAATGTTTAGTCTCAGTTGCACTCTTTAAGTTGGTGCTGTCTTTAAAAATGTCTGCTATAAAAATTGGTGAATTGTTACTGACTGAATGGTATATGTCAATCATTAAAAATTGAAGATTACGAATATGAATTGTACTACTGATGTTTCTACCAAGTAGTTCCTCAAAAGATGTTTGAAATCTTGAAAAATCGTTCTCAGAGTTCTTTCATGGAGTTTATTAATTTTAGCATTATCTGTTTACTGCAAAACATCCAAATCAGAGGGCAATAATTGAATTGAGAAATAATGAAAACTTTGGAAAACAATAATGCTTTTTCTTCACTAATGTATGGCCCAAGATCTTTTAAGGAAGCCTCCTGAGCCTTTTTGCAAAAAAATTCTATATGGGCAGAGAAACTTAATTTAATTATCAATTAATCCCAGTAACTGAGAAAAGCTTTGAGGATAATTTACATGGTTACTATAAAACATTATATTATTGTTCATAGTCATAAAAGATTTGAAGAACCAACCAGTTGATATTTATGTCATGAATAAGACACTTTTAACTTTATAACAAATCCCCAGCGGTGACAGAATATTGTCATCAACATAATTGCAAATCGCATTCCTCAATAAACAATGGAAGGTCATTTAGAAAAATAATAAAGAGGCCCTTGAATCGATATTTGTGGCACACAAGATAAGATTTCTATCTACTTTGTGGGAAGAAACCTTTGCGGGAAGAAACTTTTGCACACTTTTTAGGCTAAATTCCGTGAAAGTTTCTTCAACTAAAAATGCCAAAAATCTATTTCCGTGAAAGTTTATTCCCGCGAAATATCTAAAAAAAAGCAATCCATGAAAGTTAATTCTGGCAAAATAACTTTTAACCTGAAAAATTTTACTCTTTGGAATTTTACTCTTTGGTGCTATTGCGGTGTTAAACCACAAAATTCTGTTTTTGTTAGAACTGTGTAATATCTTCACTGAAATTTCTACACAATACGATGATAACAATAAAAATACACAATCAAACCTACAAAAAATTAAAAAAGCAATAAACCATGAAAATTTATTCCCATGAAATATTTTAACAATCTCCAATCGCAAAAGTTAATTCCAAAAATCTTTTGGACCACGAAAGTTTCTTCCTGTGAAAGTGTTCACTTTAAGCCTTTTTTTAACTATTTGAGAGTTGCTTGTTAAATAGCTAAATATTAAATTAAGTGATCTTAAACTGAAACTAAAAGCAGCTAATTTAGCTCATACCATATTTGACAATGTATTGGTTGACCCCCTAATTTAGTGATTAAGTTTACAATTTCATATACATTCGTTGTATAAGTCTACTCCAAATCTGGATTCTTGATGTACGTTACTTTTCATAAATTTTGCAAATCTTCTTTTTCATATGCCAACACTATTTTAAAATACAAAGTTTTAACATAGTAAAAAGTTGCAGTAAACAACACATTTCTCTACTTTATCATCAGTATCATCAAAATTAAATCCTAGCTCTCTGTCACAGATCTTTAAAAACATTTATGGGCTTTGCGGCCCTTCAAAAAATATTTTCTTGTTTTTAAATTACTTATACAGTGGCAAAGACAGTAATTAATTAGGTCAAAAGCTTTAGACCAATCGTAAAGATTGCTCATTTACAGTCAAGGAATGAGTTCCATTTTTCAATTATACACAAGAGATAATGTTGGCAACTATAGACTTTGTTATATCCTCTGAGAATAGCAGAGAATTTGTCTTGCATGAATAATTTATTTGTGTTAGCATGTGCTCAATTTTGTTTTGATATTTCTGTAATTATTTGCTAATTGAAAGTTACCATTTTTGTGAACAGGAACTACATGAGCTAATTTTAGCTCTGTAGGAAAGCCGTTTCTTTCTTTAGCATCATTAAAACAGTTTTTTAAGAACAGAGAACATTCGTTAAAGGGGAATTAACGTTTGGCAAATTTCTTTCCACCAATTTAATAAAAATAGACCCTAACTAAAAACAAAATATGTACAATTTATTATAAGCCATTTTAAGCATTTTTTAGTTTCTACAGTTTTTTCTGGAGCACATCAATTTGTGACGTCACTGCCACCCAACTATATATATGAGGATTTAGATGATACAGTTGTGATTTACATGGGTTATGGAAATGACCCAAAGTTTACAGAATAGGATATTAAAAAATATGTGCTTTTTTTCTTCTCTCATCTCACTACACTTCTATTTTACAGCTGTGGAGATCGTTATATAAATATGTTCCATTTGAAAGATATGATATATGTGCTAATAAATAAAAGATTAAGGTCTTCTTTTAAAAAGAGACAGCTAATAATAAAAGAAGAAAGATATATATAAATAAACAAAAATAATTTTTTTTTACTTATATATATTGTTTGTGTTTGAAAGAAATTCATGGGGGTTGATTGTATAACTCAACTAAGATTCTGATGAAATTGACCACGGGCAGTGCTGACATCAGGAAGTTATACCTTGACTTTAAATGACTATAACTTTGGAATGCCAAAACCTTTTGACATAAAATATAAAGCATATATCTTATAAAGCTCTATAACTTAGATAACATTAGAAAGAAAATTAATTCTGATGTTAATTTAATAATCTTGACAGGGAAATTATCCCAACCAGAAATATCATTTGCACCTACGTTTTGATAACAATATTTTGTATTTACGTTTTGATAACAATATTTTGTATATCAGATATTGAAGTTATTGATGAATACAATTTTGGAGGAACCTTTGATTTTGTCTGAAAAAAAAGGTCTAAATATGTTACAAAATGATGAATTAGAGTTACTTGAGTTCTTATCAAGATTTGAAAACCATTTTCATATACTTCTTTACGTTTTATATAGTTCCCTGTTTTTTAAAATCATTTTATTGAGTTTTGTTGACTCTAATATTTTTGTACTTTATTGGAGCATGTTTAACAGGTTTTGAAATAAATTGTAAATTGAGGCAATTAGTAACACTTACTTGTTGCATATTGCTTGATATTAAAGATTTCACTTGTGCTTCAACATCACCCAACTGTGGGAGAACCATTTCCCACTAAAAATACAAATAATGATAGAAATTAATAAACAAACACTTTTTACATTAAAACATTAAACATTAAAACATGATACAAATGTTACTACAGTAAAGTATAAAATATGTTATATTTTCCATGTCTAGATACATGAAACAAAGTAACAAAATGAAGCACTGTTCAAGATATACATTCATGTTCACTTTGACTTCTTGTGCTTCTCCTCCATCTTGAAAGATAGCAATATTTTGTTACACTTGAATCAGTTCTTGCACTTCTTCTTAAGATCCTAAATTAAAATGCTATTTGTTTGCTGTTTAACATGTGTTTTGCATGGTCACACATGGCCTTTCCACAGGAAATATATCTGGAGTCATGACTAAAATTAACGTCTGGATACCTTTCCTAATGACCACCTCAGAAGAGGCAATAGTCATTATAAGGAACCCCAGAACACAAACAAATTACAT
The DNA here is from genome assembly GCA_027564595.1 of Bythotiara depressa. Taxonomy (NCBI): domain Eukaryota; kingdom Metazoa; phylum Cnidaria; class Hydrozoa; order Anthoathecata; family Bythotiaridae; genus Bythotiara; species Bythotiara depressa. Next base: position 181 of record JANTOQ010260253.1, on the reverse strand, counting down.
AAAGTAATATAATATAAGTACGATGATGTCTGGAATAATGAATGATGTTTTGGATTTGATGACAATAAATGTACCATCATGCTTTTTTAGATCTTAGTGCAGCATTTGACACTATTGATAGAGATAAGCTATTGAATATATTGTCTCAGGAAATTGGTGTTACAGGAGCAGCTCTGCAGTG